>JANHAO010008813.1:0-18931 GCA_026873985.1 Saraca asoca | reverse complement strand
ATAATAATTGAATTGCCATTAAAACGTAATATAATGTATGCAAACAATCATCCCATGATTGGCTTCTAGGGTATACACCAACAATTTGCTTTTGGGGGCTAGTTTGCCGGTTGGGAAAGTGTGCCTCTGGCAACTGATGGGACTTGTGTGGAACTTCAGGCTGGAGGCCGCTTACTTAGCGACCTGGACTTGCATTGTGCGACCATGACCATACAGGCTGGATTCATTCTCAAGTTCACGACACATGTCCCAGATATGGCTTGCTCTACCAATGATCCGGGGCTCACCTCGCTAGCAAGCTGATGCTATTGTCTTGGCTTTGCGTCTTGGTGAGCTGAGCTTCTGGACCGGCTAAGCTTGCTTGTTGGGCTTTTGTTAGCCTACCTCATTGAAACTGGATTTTACCCATAACAAGACCATTGGGTAATAGCCTTTGAAATATTGAGATGGACTAAAAAAAAGTGCATCATAAGAAATGTGAATGCGAAATGGTACACTTAATGAAAAGAAGAAAGAAGTAAAGGAGACAATATGAAAACTTGCAGATAGAAAATTGTAATTGAGAAAGTGACTTAACTATTGACAAAGACTAGCTTATGTGAATGGTTTGACTATGACAATGATGTTTAGAAACAATTGATATGGCTTACTTGAAAATGGCTATATATGAATCTTATAAGTGTATAGCTCACTCTCTTATGGTTGTTATTGTCAACTTGTCATGAAAATACATGAGTTGAGATGAGATTTTTTGGTACTTGTATCTAGTTTAGAAGAGCTATCATAGCATAAGATCATAATTAGTGTTCCCACGGTGTTACTAGAATATATGAGTGAGTAGAAAACATTTTGTAGAATGGTAAATGGGAGATGAGTTGGGACTTAGGAATGTGAATATTGTGTTGTGTTCATTGTTTGATAGTGGTAGATTGATTAGGGGACCATTTAAATTGTATGTTGATCTTGATTAGTTTATGTATTATTGTGGCTTATTAAGGTTATATATTGGTACTTGTGATAATAGTGTAATTATTTATCATAATAGATTGCCTTCTGAGTAAGTGATTTACTTATTGATTTTCATTGAAACTTAATATAAATTTTCTTGTAAAAATAAAAAAGTTTTAGGTTGGAGATTTGTTTGTTGTCTCATAGACCCCATGGACTGAGAAGTATGACGTAAGGCTTGAAGGAATAGTTGGTAGTAAATGGTTTCATGAATGCAAGCATCGAGTTGTCACATTTTGTATATTGAAATTTTATAAAAGAATTGAGATCTATATGAAAAGTTTTGTTATTGAAAAATAAGTTGTATAAAGGGCATGTGACCTGGCAAATATACAAAAGACAAAGGGAACTCTACTGGTTTTTATTTAAAAACATTTCTAATAATGAATCTAGACTACAAGCATTTATTCTTAAAGAAAAATTTTTTATCGGTGCTCTATTTGAACTTTAACACATAATATGCATTTGAGAAGAAAAAAGTGTAAGACTTGTAAGAAGATGTTACCGAGTGTTCACCTACATCGGTCGAGTTCCAAATTTGGGGCGTAACAAAAATAAAAAGAAAAAACATTTGATTTGCATATGATTTTATATTACTTTTTGAAATTATTTACTTATAGTGATTTTATATTACTTTTCAAAATTATTTACTTATTCAACTTTCATGTAAAATTACTTTTATTTTGTTTACTATATTTTTAATTTACACTTTATATTAAATCATTTTAAAAATAAATAAATAAATATATGATTCTATGAACTATAAAGACTTTGATCATTTTTTTGAAGGTACGCAGGCCTTACATTTGCAGGTCAAGCCCATTTTATTTAAAAAATTATTTTTTAATAAATATTTTTTTACTCCATTTTCTCAAATCCCATATCAGTGGCTTTGGCCACCTAGTGAATTTACTTTTCTTTTTTACTTTTGATAGGGAAGTGTCACAGCCCAAACTCTTTGTCATGACTAGCATAAATATTAATCCCTGATTAATAATCACTAACCTTTAACCTATCACTATTATTCACTTCTACTCATGCTTATTTTAATATTTTCCACTCTTATAAACTTAAACTCAAATGATTAATAAGGCAAATTTATAGACAAAAAGAGAAACATTGATATACAAACATGTTTTTATAACAAACGAAGGCATCACTAATCATGATGCACACTCATTTAAACTTTCGTTTAACAAACTCTCAACAAGTTCATAATACATGCACTCCTAAAGACTTTTTATTGTGGTGGTATTTACATTAGTAGGGACTTTCATGAAATAATCGCCTATCTTTACTTTTAGAGGTGGGTTAACAACAATTTCTTAAGAATTTGAAAAATAATCCATAGAAAAGTAATTTTGGGGCTTAGTGAGATAAATCTGTACCTAGCTTATGAGTTTAACATTTAACCATACATAGATATATCATATCTTAAAAAAACATAACTCGTGCCAGAATTCACAAACACCTTATAAAGACCCAGGGGATTAACCTTTAAGTAATATCACAATCCATTATAATTGTCACACTATAAAGAACCATATTTTCTTATGGTATATAGCCATTCTCTCTAATCATTTTATGTTCTATTATGTGTATTTTTCAGACTGCACAAATGGGCTAGTAAAAGCCCAATGGACAAGTTTAGTTGATAAGGACCGAGCTCATCCAAGATTGAGGTCACTAGACTAAGGTATCAGGTTACCAGACATGAACTCATGTCACCAGTAAACAAAGGTCAAAGTAGCAGCCTTAGGTTGTTAGGGACAAGGCCTAGCCCACAGCTCCAAGCACGCTTTCTCAACGATCAATCCAGGAAGATTAGTTCAGTTTCCTATCATAATGAGAATCCATTATAACCATCAATCCTTATCCATCATGTAACCCTAATCAAGTCATGATACTTATCTGGTATTTGAATTACATTCAAACTGTAACACCCCAACCACTATAAATAGGGGTTAAAATCATTGTACAAGGGATATATAATAGATACACAATCAATCATTAGATACAAAACACTTAGTAAAGAGTAATAAAAGCTATGGATGTAGGGGTTGATTGACTTTAGCCAAACTACGTTAAAAACTTTCTGGTGTCTCCCTGTTCTTGCCCTTTCTCTCTCTCTATTTACAATCAATTTGTAGTTTGGGGTTTCTAAACTTTTTGGTTAATTGGATTCGATCGTCAACATTTTGGCGCTAGTGATGATGATTGAGGTGAACTTGCCCATGTGAGGTATTATTCGCTTTGACCGATGAAGATCGAGGTCTCATGGCTTTGTCCTTTCTTAAAAGGGCCTTCACATGGGAGGGGTGAGCCCCTAGCTTCATAAGGCACAAGCTCACTTGATTTCTCATCGATGTGGGACTTTGTTTTTGCCTCTTCCTTATTTCTACCACAACATAAGCCCCTTAGTCAGGTGGGCTTGTGTGTTAAGAATGGCTAGGGGTTCCCACAAACGGTGCCAATGATGATGATCGAGGTGAACTTGCCCCACGTAAGGTGTTATCCACTTTGACTGATGAAGATCAAGGTCTTACGACTTTGTCCTTTCTTAAAAGGGCCCTCACATGGGGGGGTTGAGCCCCCAGCCTTATAAGGCATAAGCTCACTCGACTTTTCATCGATGTGGGACTTTGCTTTTGCCCCTTCCTTATTTCTACCACAACATGTTTAGATTATGGTACCATATTGCATTGTAGCATTTCATAGGAATTAGTTTTCACATGATTTCAAATCACATTGTCATGTCATATTAAATCTCTTTTCAAGATTTCTTAAAATAACAATTACAAGATATGCTATTCACACAGTTTCAAGCTGTCAATAACCATGTCTCATAACCATATCATACTTTATCACATCCTAATGTATGCATAATAACAATTCCAATAAACAACATAATAAATAATAGCAATGTAACTCCTTCCTACCATAACCTACACAAACCCAACCTTTTTCCCTTGGGTTTGCTTTATACCCCTCCTTTATATTAGAATGCGCAGATTTAGGATTCGGTTCATTATCTGCCATCACAATCCCAATATTCACATATCAAGCCTCAAGGACTTTCCAATATTCAAATATTTATTCATATCATTCCCATAAGGGATACCACGTCATTCATATGGATACATCTCAATATCATTCATGTCATAATCATTCACATGTCATGATATATCATTCCATGTCTTTTAGACATAAACAAGTTTTACACAACATAATTGCTTGCAATAATCATACTTCTACAATCACAGTCATTCATGACCATAGCAATGCTTTCTCAACTAATAATTGTATTATCTTCTAAACTCATTGTTTAGAAATTATTTTATGCACATCCATTGTTTCATTAGCATTAGTTTATGAACCACTCTCTTAGGATATCACATTTGCCATATATGTTTGGTTGGACTTTCTATGGGTTTTGAGTTAAAGAAATAAAGTGTATTTCAAATAGGGAAAATGGGCCTAAATAAGTTAAATTTTTGTTGAAAGTGTGATAAAAATCGTGATTGGAATCACTAAAAAAATGAATATGCTTATGATTAGAATCGAAAACCTCACTTGTGAAAGGCTAGATTCAGCTCGAAGAAAATTAGTTGAAAATATGAGCCTACTCGTAAAAATATGCAAACCTTTAGGAAGTTTAATTTTAAACACGATCAGGATCGTGATTAGAATTGAAAAACAAGGCATTGAAGAATGATTTGACTTGCACATTTTTGATTTAAAATTCAATTTGAATTGGTCAAGAAATACTTCTGGGTTTCCATGAACATGATCACGATTTTAGTTTAAAATGGTACGATTTGACTTGCACAAGCAGGTTTTGCATGAAAATAGCAGAAAAATAAGAGAAGTGACTTTCTAGTCAACTTTCTACTATAAATTCTCATTTCAATATGTTTTGAAAGTTTAAATATGCAATAACTCAACCATTTATAGCAAACGAATCAACATATCAATAGATCCATTCAATCTCAAATTTGGCCACATAATCACCAAAAACTCATTTTTATCCCCTGCACCAACTAATCAACATGTCACAGGTAAGAACATATTATAATCCATAAGAAAAGTAAGAATTACTCACCTTAGTAGTTAGAAAGAAACAAATCAAATAGATCTCACAAACATCTTCAATATTTTTCAAGAGCACAAAAGAAGAGCTTATTAGCTTTCAAATTTTCCAAGGATTTTTTTTCCTCTTCAACTAATCATTTATGATTAGATTATGATTGCATTTAGTAGAAATAAGCTATATCTAATAGATTCAAACTTCAAAACACCATAAAATACAGATTGATTTATAGGTTGAATAGTGAAGTGAATAATGATAATAGATTTCAAAAATTCATAACTTAACTTTTATTCTATGAATCAACAAGATTTTGATGTCAAATTGAAGAGGAAAAAAGAGGAATCAACTATAAAAATATAAGAAATTTGCATAGAATGATGAAGGGTTACCTGAAGAGAGAGAAAGAGAACTTATAGAGAGAGAATGAACTTAGAGAAAAGCTTATGGTTTGCAATTCATACAATTGGCCATGGGCTAAGAAGGAAGAGAGGGAGTCGACTTTGGGGAGGGCAAAAATGAAAATAAAAAGAAAGTTTAAGTCAACTTTTGCTTTAATTCAACTTTGACTCAAACATTTTTCATTTTTTCTCAACTTCAAGTCGACATTAACATACTAACTGAGCATTAGTGGCAGTGAAATTTTGACACAAATTAGTTAAATTAATTACCTTTATAACAAATATAAGTTTACATTTATTGGGCATCTATAGCCCTATTTTCAATCTTTTCAAAATTTTTCCAAACATTAATTCCTAAAAACATGAATTTTACTCCATGGGCATTCTAATTGAAAATTTCCACTTTCTAAAGATTCCTATCATTTCTAAAATCTTTTTCCACTATGTATAAATACTTCATATCCCAAAATCTACAGTTTCAAAGTTACCCTTTTCAGATTTTTTGATAAGCCATTTTATTATAAAAATTCATTTTAGAAAATTCTGGATGATATAAGTAGCAAGTGAACACCACTTGAACATTTTAAAAATCTTAATTTTATTTTCTTTTATCTTTTAAATATTGACATTTTATATTGTAGGGATTAATATAATATTTTTTTGTTATAATATATTGCCATAATTATTTTCTAAATAATCATTTTATTTAACAAGTCTTGTGGATTGTCTAACACTTTTTCCATAGACAGTTAGACTCTTGAACCATTTTCTTTGGTTAATAAGATATTTTTTGTCAATTTTTCGATTTCTAATTTTGCTATGAAAGAATTGTTGGTGACTCCCCTATTTTTATTTATTAAAATAGTCGTTGTCTACGTTAAGCATCTTGAGGGAATGTTGTCACACCATCTAATCCATACATATGTAGTTTTATTTTTTTCATAAATGTTATACAACAATAGAAATAAACAAATCTAACTTGTACAACTTTCATATTACTAGGCATTCTTGATTTTTTTTAATATGAACATATAACTTAACATAGACGCAAGTCTTTCGCATAGATATACAAGACATACTTCTGTACAATCTTATCATGCGCATAGTCTTTATTTCTTAATTACTAGTCCTCCACTTACATCGTGTCTAATTTTTTTTCTTTCATACATAAACAAATTTCATATTCCCTTCACATATTTGTAACAAGTTACTTATTCATAAATATACTTCAAAACATGACATTTGTATCATTTAGCTCATATCATGCATAGCAATTCTAATCTTATTATTTGATCATGAAGCATTTATGCATATCTATATGTTTAACATATCATACACACACACATTCGTGCACTCTTGCAATCAAACATGCATGCTTACGCACACACTTTAAATATATATATTCACACATTATATGCATGCATACTTATATACATACATACATGTATAAATACATGATTACTTATACACATACATTGTTGCATGCATATTTACATACTTACATATAACATAGACGTTTACATTCATACATATGTTCACATATAGTATACCTTCTTTATTTTGTACATATATTTACATCTAGCACTTTTATGCATGTATAAACTGAAATTCTTACATGCTTACATATGTACATTCATGCTTACACATACATTACCTAACATATTCTTTCTAATATCTATTCACATCCAAAATTCTACCCATTCTGTCTACTCATGCACAATCCCTTGAACTATATCTAGTTGGAGGGCACACAGCAACTTCAATTTATTCATTTTGTATTTGTTCATACAAAACATTTGTTTTGAGTTGATCAGATACATCATATTATTAATCATCTAATCACATATACATCACTATACCATACAACTATCCATACATAAACACATACAAACCTACGTGCATATATAGATATCGTAATTTTACATATGCTTATAACATATCAGTCTGCACATGCATAACCTTATTCATTGCATTCTAAATCTAGCATGTCCATTTTTTCTAGCATCTAGTCATTCATGATATCAATCACCATATTATATCTCTCACTTATTCTACCTCTTTTTCATGTCACAAATTTTAGGGCTATGATTGGCACAAATCACTAAGTAGTGACCTACAAACTCATGAGAATGATTTGTCCATAAAACCTTTTTTTTTAAGTTAAATTCATGAAAACAATGCTAGAAATATAATTTGATACCTTTAAGTTAAAATCCATAATATGCAATATTTTAAGAAAAATTATTTTCATAAAATATCTAAACCTTCTAGTAGGTTGAACATAAATCACTAAAAAGAAATCAAGAGGATTCACATACCTGATAACATATACATGCAAATTGAGGAGTCTTATCTAATTGAGATATCCTAAATGTATCTATTAATCTAAAAATGTTAATAAATGGGTTATTACAACCCAAGTACTCAATGAGTAGAAAAGTTTTAATCCATCTTTGGGTTGAAAACATTTTTGGTCATACAAACATATATAAAATTCATATACCATAACATATATCATAAATATATAATATGAATATTCTTTCACATGCAACTATTACCATTCTTATCTTCCTAGTCTCACTTAATCTCTCACTATGTGATCATGCATAGCTTAAAAATTATACCCTATCTCATATCATGTATCATATCATCTTGCATTTATCAAGCAAGGGCACTATAGCAATTTCATGGAAGTTGTACAATGAGCATGGGACCATTTGGTCATTCAAGTAAATCATGAGTAATAACCACCCTACTTTGTTAAGGTGTGGGACCCTTAGGTTACCTATCATGTAAATATTTTCATTTCATAAGTTTTGTTGGCCTTACAAGATAAGTCATACAAAGTATACTAGCAATGTGAGTTAATGGAAGGAGCGATGATTGAAAGGTTATATGCCCTAAACATGATATACTTGAAAGGTTGTATGCCCAAAACATGACATACTTGGGTAAAGTGTGGCCTCATATACTACAACATGAATCATGAGCACTGTCACTTGTGATGAAAAAAATAAAAAAATATACATTTGCTAGTGCACATAGGTTTTCCATATTCCACATGGGTTGTGCTAGTTCATATACACAAATCTTCTCTTAAACATCTTTATATGTTCATGGGTTTCCGTAAGGAAATCATACTCTTTACCCATAATAAACTGGTTATCCTATTATATCTAAAATTCCTATGGAAATCTATCCTTTATAATGTAACTTTAATGTGTATGGGATGTTCATAAAAATTTTGAGGAAAAATCATCTTAAATAATTTTCTCCTGAGAAATACTTCTAACTTTAAAAAACATAATATGTGTGAAAAACATATAAAATAAATAAGGTTTTAAATAATTTCAAAATAAATGATATTTTTGAAAATATACATTTTTAAAAGAAAAATTCATGCAAATCTAAAAGAGATGATATTTTGAAGTAATTTGATTTGAAAATATAAAAATAAAATTCCATAATAACTTTTAAAATTCATGTGATCTAAAGATCTTGGAAATCCAAAGTCATGAATGAATGAGAATGTATTTCATGAAAACATGCATAGTTGGATCTCTAAGAATATCTAACTCAAAGGTAGTTCTATTCCATGCTAAGTTATAGAATAACTCCACCCACACATACATTCAATAAAACAAACATAACACATAGTCCTTGTTAATTCTTCTTTGTCCATTCATGTTGCTTATATCATATAACATAATCATGTCTAGATCTCATCTTGGTTCTCTTCATAGTCCTAGTATATCATGCACAACATAATCTATCATCCCTACATAATCATTATCCTTTGAATCTAATCTATATTAACTAGTATTTATTCAAGTCTAATTTTCTTGCTTCTCATCACACAGAAAATGTTTGGCTGATTTCAAAATCATATTTTTGTATAGAAAGTGGAGCTAGAGGGTAGAAATTCCTACTCAACTATTTAGAAGGAATTGTAATTCCTTTGGTCCAAGGCCTAATTCATATTGTAGCAATTATCTCATGACTTGAGCAAAATTTACCAAACAAAATTTAATAAAACAAAGAGGTGAGATAATATGAACTCAGATTAATTTTTGGTTCAATCAAATTACCTTATATTTGCGTTTTTAGATTAGGAATGTGCTAGGACTTCTTTCTAATAAGATTTCAGCTCTCTATGAGCACCTACTTACATTAGGATTCTATTTTATTGAATCTCATGCATTAGGTTTTGTTTGACTTGACAATGGCTAGTTGATTGGCCTTGTTGAACTGATCAACAAGGCAACCCACCATTGCAAATCGACTTATCAGCCTATAGGCTAGCCTACTAGACTTGCATTCGAGTCTACTTAGGTTAACTCTAGGGGTGTTACACTTTCTATCATACATCTTAGCATCCATTCTATTTGTGCTAGCCATTCATTCATAGATTGGACTATAAAAACATATAAGAACAAGGCTTTAGGATTGGTTAGGATAGGGTTTAAGGATGGGAAAGAGACTTGAACCTAGACAAACCAATAGATTGATCATCCTTAGTTGGTTAATCTGTTGGTCTTAGTCAGCCAGTCACATCTGGGAGCCCATATACAAAGACTGCCACAATGAAAATTAGTAGTCCTATTCTTATTTGAATAGCTCCTAAAGAGCATTGCTCATAAATTAGGATTATGATTTGTGCTTTTTAAAGGGTGTGAGTACAGACGTGTTCAAATCCGTGCGGTAAGATGGCAAGACCATGTGATGTGAGCCTGAGCCAAAGTGGACAGTATCTGTGGGTGCCTGCTTCTGCTGCACCACTCTACAGACGCGTTCAAATCCATGTGGCAAAGATGGCAAGACCATGTGATGTGAGCCTGAGCCAAAGTGGATAGTATCTGTGGGCGCCTGCTTCTGCTGCGCCACTCTACAGACGCGTTTTAAAATCGTGCGGGCTTAGCTCAGAGCGGACAATATCTACTGGGACCTTATAGTGGTAAGGTAAAATTTTTTACTTTTAAAGGCTTATTTTTCTTTACCTTAAGTTCTTTTGGCTTTAGTTCTAATTTCTTTTTATGCGTTTATGGTTATAGTAAGGTTTGCTCAAAGCCCAAAGTTCAGGCTTTGGGGGGAAAGCACTAAGGTGTAGATTTTTAAGGAGAGCACTCTCCCTCTAAGGTGAGTTAGGGGTTTCCACTAATGGCTCTTTCATTTATGATAAAAATTATATACATATATAGTATTATTTTCAAATAGCCTAAAAATGTATTTCTGATTGTGATGTGTTGAAATAGCTTATAGGACTAATCATATGAATAAAATGTATAGTGTGATTATGAAACGTATGATATGTATCCCTGATTGAGTATTGTAAACTATATTATGATTATGATTTGTAAATCAATGTAGGATGTATGATGTAGATATGGATGTATGAATTGATGTATGCTTAACTATGCGAGAAAAGATAGGCCAAAGGAGAGTGTCTAAATGAATGTATGATATGGGAGAGGACCTACACATTAGATATGCAAGCTGACTATGATAAATTAAACAAGTTATGATTGGAGACATTTGTAGGTTTGTTCATATGTTTGCCTATGTCATGCCCTAATTTTTGGAACACAACTAGTGTAGATAGACACCTAGTGACGTAATTCTATAATCTATACACTCCACACAAGCACATATTACACTTTATGAGTTCCATTGGAACTTGCCCTAAACCTGATAAAAGAAATATTTGATAAATATATACCATAAAACATTAAAGAGATCAATGCTCAAAATTTTTCAAAACATTTTTTTTTATATATTCTTCAAAAATTTCTTTAAAAAATTAGATAGAATGTCATCTATTTTTTGGACATTGGGCTATAAGCCTATACAATAGTGTAGGGTTACACGCCTTCTCAGCACCTATTTATACAATTAAGACACTACACATCACTACTTGTTGCATGACAACACAACTTGACACAATCGCGACTACACAAGATACATGTACATGTGGACAACATTTAACTACCAAATTATTCTCCAAACTAATGCCTTCAATCTCCAATCGATCTACAAGGTGAGTGTCCAATATCTAAAAACAAAGTTTTTTTTTTTTTAAGAAAATGTGGTGAGTTATAAGAAACTTAGTGAGTGAATTGTTTACTCATTCCCATGTCCCTCCACAATAAACTTTAAAGTAAAAATCAACTCTTAAATCTCGACACATGCCTTATAGCTTGAAAATGCTTATCATTTACAATACCAAAACATATTTGCAACATAAAGAATAACAATTCACAATTTAAGATATGCTAAGGCATTATTGACAATGGAACAAATGAAAAGCTATCATACATCATAAATATAGTTAAGGAACATGAGGGATTACCTTCAAAGATTTCATATATATATATATATATATATTGAGAAATTATGTTTTAAGAATGCAAGAAGCTTTAAATAAGGTGGAAATGGCTACATCACTTTAAAACACATGTCTATTATAAAAGAAATGAACACTTGGTTGCCAATCTATCCATAGGATAGTGACTTTCTTTAACTAACCCATCAATTAATGCATATTTTTAAAAACAATCTCCATTCATCTTATCTCTCCACTAACTCAATCTCCTCTTATCTCTCCATCATGTTAAATGGTCATGTAGTTTTTTTTTTTTCTAATTCCAAGTGCACTTGGGATTTCACTAAAGAAATTCCCCAAGGATCCCAATCCCCTTTGAGGAGCACAGATAATTTGCACACTATTAAAATTTTTCATAAAAAATATACACATTTGTGAACCAAGTGTTTCAAACATCATAAAAACCAATAGTATTATAACTTTTCCAAGTTTCATTGTTTTCAAGATTCGCAAATGTAAAGAACATGAAACTACTCTTCAAAAGCATACATAGGATACATACTATTTATAAATTTCAAGTTTCTAGTTTGTCAAGACCATAAAACAAGCTATGATATCTCTTACATTTGAAAACAATTAATTAGTATACTTCCAAATCAATTTGAATTTTAAAAGGCATGAAATTCAACAGATAAAATAATTTAAGTCTAATTGGTATATAATCTATAAATTTGTATAAAGAGTGAATTATTCACTCATCTCAATTATTTTTACTTGGATGACAAAATTTCTAAATGAGATGCCCAATTTGTCAAGTGAATTCCAATCTATGAAATAAGCATAATTTAACACTAAATTAGTTTTAAAATAATTTGGAATCTCTTAATTAATTAATCTCACTCTAAACTTACATTAGTACAAAAACACTTAGGGTCTTTAAATCGGAGGTTAATTAACAATAGTACATACCTAGGATTTTTGATTGGGCAGAAAATTGGTATCATTTCGCTGGATTATAATGGGCATATCAAATTATAGCTGGTTCAGGTGGTAAACACAAAATGCAACACAATTGGGATTAGGGTTTATAGGCAACCATCTTGAAGTGCTGGCGTTGGATGAAGCAATGCCAGTGGAGTTGCGCGTGCTGCTGTGTTGGTCGAAGAGAAAAAAGTGAACATGGTGGTGCTGTGTCTTCGTGAAAGGAGATGGGATGGGCTGTTTAAGGATGCAGAACGTTTAGAGATAAAAGAGAAGGGGAGAAAGTCCCTTTTTTTCTTTCTTCTTTTCTTTTTGAAGTGTTATAGATGTTGTTCTGTTTAAAGAGTAAAGAGAAAAAGGAAAAACAATTTGAGTGGAGGATGGTCACGTTTTTTTAAGGAAACAAAAAGGGGAAATAAACTGAAAAACATAACTTTTATAATGTATAATAAAATATATAATAAGGTGTAAAATCATGTTAGGTGAAAGTAAAATAATATATAACTATAAGTTGAAAAATCCGTGTATGGTATGTACAATTCCACAATAACACAATTTTGTTCTATCAATTTCTAGGACTCTAAAACTTTATTTAATAAAATTTGAACGACACTTAATAAATTAAGAATATAGATACTATCATAAATTTAACTAATTAATTATTTAGTAGTTGTAATAAATTATGCTCCATGTATTTAAAATAACAATAAATAATCTATTTATATTTCCATAAAAATTTAAAACTATAATTTATCTAAGATATATTAAATAGCTATTATGATATAAGAAATATTTTTAATACACTATTGTTAATTTAGAATCTATTAAAACTACAATACCATATAATAAAATTTAGAATTTTAAATCTTTGATCATAAAATAAACTAATTAACATGCCAAACTTCCATCAAAAGAAATAATTACTAAAAAAGCGAAATAGGCATTACATAATTTAAGTAAATAAAAAGCTAAATGTTAGATTTTGCAATAAAACAAATCATATAATTATTAAGTTCTAAAAATAGGTATAATGTTCAAATGATTCAATAAAAATAATTAATCTGATTGATTTTCATAATAATTACCAAAATAATTGAATAAATTTGAACACTTGAAACATATATTATGAAATTATAAATTATCAGATAAAAGTATTAATTGAATCTCATTAAAATACATTTTGTAAATCTCATACTTATAAATTTTAAATATTTATAATTGATAAGTGGAATCTATACCACAGTTATGTAATAAAAGTTTTGGATATTACAACGTATAATGTATTTGCTTATGATTGAGAGTTGAGAATAACTAGGTACACCTAGTATGAATATAAGCAATACATATGCTAAGGTTTTGAAAAGAGGATTCAAATAAGAACAAGAAAGGGGGTACAACTTAGAAGTTGGGGATAATTGAGTCTTTCAACTAGTTTAAATTCTAGTATAATTTCTATATTTAGTTCCACTAGTCTTTTATGATTCTACACCTAACACCAAAACCTATATTTAAAAGATTTTGCTATTTGCTAGCACTCTCAGATTCATCACTCATTACATACTCTGCCTACAGTGAATATGCCAAATCACTATACTTATCACTTGTAATCCTACACTTGAACTTTACTTCACTCATAAACTAATAAAATCGCATGCATGCTTATCCTCAAAACTGTAGGTTACTTGCTTCCATTATACAACTCATATATACTTTAAACACAAGAATAACAATTATAATATAATACCTATTTTGTCATTATTCATTATTTTCTTTTCGTAAGACGATATCCCTACAATAAACAAACACCTACTTTTCTCCTTTACCACCATAATTTTATCACATCCTGGTGATAAGCTCTTTATAACATTTTAATCAAATACATATGCTTCAACTCTTGATCCATTATTCATTCAATTCAAAATATGGGATTTCAATAGTTACGCAACTATATGTGATTGTTATAACAAAGAGGTGTTCACAAATGCTACTACATGCAAATTTAGTTAAACAAAACCTTGATACTAACAATAAAATAAAAACTTAGAATTTAAACTTCTTGATTAGATTAAGGCAATTATGTAATAATTAATTGATCAATAAATATAAAATAATTATAACACTTCATCTATTTTCAAATTAAGAATTTAATAAATCAGAACTAAAAACATAAATTAATTTTTCTAGTGCTGTTAACAAATTCAAGCATTCCTATTATATCAAAATAAAGTGTTACCCAATGTAAAAACCTATGTACTTAGAACAATGATAACAAATTAATTATTTAAAATTATATTTATATAGAGAGAGATTTTGTTTTATTATTTTTGAGTAATTAATAAGTTGAAGCATCAGGAATATCACCCTAAGAAATTGCAAGCATTTGTGTAAAATTACTTGCTAAAATTTCCTTAGAATAAATTTTAAATACTCCTAAACAATACCATTTTACAAAAAAAATTCCATGCGCGCAAATCGTTTGCTTAAAATTTTTAAAGTTTGAATCTAAAAAAAAAAAACAAAAAAAAAACAGATTTCTTCTTATTATTAACATAACTAATGTAACCATTTGAAACCCAAAACTAGGTAAAGGGTATGCAGCCTTATATCAATGACTAAAGATTTCATTCTACACTTTACCCTTATGACTCCAAACACTCAAGTTGGGTCCTCAATTTCATGTATAGAGGTAATTAAGGATACATTAAAATCATAGTCCTCCGCTCAACCGATAGTACAATTAAGTATTTAGCACTACTTACCCTAGACCTAAACATTGGAAACAATCACACATACACATCTTAATTGTCAACCATTTTCCCTTGACCGAGGTTGCCTATACCAATGGTCAAGAATCAAGTTGACCAAAATTGTACAGTATGGCATGAAACCAAGAATCATAGAATATTTCAATAAGATCAACATTTCCAGCAAAAGTATCTTGTGTAACACACTCCAAAGGACGTTAGTATGGTTCTACCCAAATTCAAACATGGTTTCAACTTAGGAGTCCAGAATTACAGACACGGCGATTGTTTGCAAAGGGAATCAAACTAAATTTCATTAACTAATTATCCTTTAAATCATACATTAATAAGATGACAACGCCTCTAATATAATAAATCCTTGAACTGACAACAAAGTTGACATGCTCTTACAGAGGGGCCATTCACACTCAGTTCAATTTAGTCTTAACATCTTAGTGGTTCAATGACATTTATCAAACCAAGTACAAATAATAAGATTATTAAAAGGGAGCATAAAATTGTACAATAGGATAGATTAGGTCTGCTAAAGAAGTCATTTGAATTTTAATAAATAAAGTCTAATAAATCTTATATTACGAAACTTTCAAAATATAAAGTAAAGGATAATAATAAAAATAAATATTTATTCTTTTAAAGGCAATTACTTATGAAACTATAGACTTATAAAATAAGACAATTGAGTTTAGTAGCTAAGTTGAAAACCCATTTTGCAAATTAAAATAAAAACTAACATTAGGTAGGACTTGAAAAATAAGAGTAATCAAAACTAGTTAGGAACAGGGAAAAAGAAGGAATTTAATTTATATTTTATGCTACTTATATAATATTCATCTCACGCACACACTCTTATTAAAAAAAAATTAATTATAAGATAACTAATTCTTGAGCCTAAGAGTAACGTACCTTCTAAATTGGAAAGAAATAATCATAGACACCTGGAAACCTATAGGCAAAATAATAAAGTAGATATAAATTTATTTCAATTGTAAAATAAATAAATTAGTACTTCTGAACCAAAAAAAACTTCAATATTTTCAAATAAGGATTGTTCCTATAGAATCTCCTTACTTCCTAAATTGCTTAATTTCTAAACTTTAGTTAACTTTGTCGCCTTTATACTTTAGAACTCATTTAGGTTTGAAACACAATTAACAAACAAAAACATAGATTTCTTACCATTTATTTAAGCTACTTATTTACTAAATAATAAAAGTAAAAACTTCAAACACATGACTATATTATAAATATTTCCTAATTCATTTGGATTCCAAATGAAAATTACTTTAACAATCATTAAGTAATATTTTTATTTTTTTTAAAAAAATTAGATTCTGTCATCAAAACTAGTTTGTTAATTACACATATTGAACATCTACAATAATAAAAAATAATACCTTACTATATTTTTATTGATTAAAATATGTTAACGTTCAAAATTCTAAATTTGATGATGAAGTAAACAAAATAACTAAATAGCAATCAAAATAATAAAATTCCAATCATTCAAGAAACAATTATCAATTAAATTGGTTACTTCCAACATAGTTGTCATTGGAACCATAACTATTTTGCACATCCTATATAATAAAGTACTATCTTAAACACACTATCAGTAATAAAACCATAGCATTATTTAATAAAACTCAAAACTTCAAGTACTCTATCATAAGATAAACATAAATGAGCTATTTATATTCAAAATAACAAGTTAGTCAATCATTTAAATATAAAAATAATTTAAAATAGCTTAATAAGTTGAAATGATAGAAATAATTGCTATGATACACCACTGGATGTAATAAAAAGAGAAATATTCTCAGGGTTTTAAAATCGTGTTATAAGAAGGGATATGATCAAAGGATGAGATAAACACTGTTGTGTCTTCCAAAGTGAAGAGTGCTCTTATGATATACTATAGCAAATAGCTTGAAGAAAGGTATGGAATAGCTTCCTTTATTGTACTTCCTAACTCCAATAGCCATTTCTTTGAATACATCGCTAATATGCTCAAGGAGGCTCAAACAAGGAAAATAAGTTGATAGCATTGACATAGAGAGTTTAATATGTGTTTCCTCTGATAGACCAAATTCATCGGAGTGCTGATTTAAGGAAGACACATTTCAAATGAAAGCAAAGATATACCACTAACAAAAAAGATAGTTAAATGTAACATGATTCTCAGATGAGGCAAAATGTAATGATTAAACATAGAAAGAGTAGTGTATCTCTTTAGGAAGCAACAAGTAGTCAAGCCCTACAAAATTATCCCCATAAACCACTAGTTAAACCAGATTTGTCTTATTATCTCAAAAAGTAATGTATTGTTTGTTTTGTTGTTCATTTACTAGTTTAAGATTCTAATTCTCCTAAGTTCAATCCTAATTAGCAATTCACTTCTACTTTCTCAATTGCAACATTAAACTATACCATTTTCCTAATTTCATCAAGAATAAGGGCTCAATGACTATTGTTGTTCCTAGGTTAAAAACAAAGAAGATTGAGTTCTGATCCAATAGCAGAGGTGGACAACAAAAGAGCTAGAGTCATGATACTTGATTACAATTATAAGATTAGATCAATGTGCAAAACATATGAACACATAGAAACTTACAAAAGAAGCTCATTAAGGGTTAGGATTCATTTTAACATTCTTTATTCAATTTAGGATTCAAGTCTTCCTATGGTTGAATCTTATGTAGCAATTGATCTACACTTTCATAATTGCAACTTTTAACTATTTTGTTTTAATAATTTCATTTGACTTGTAGGAGGGTTTTAGATTTATATCAATCTATTCATTTAGAATCAAATATTGATTGAATGTTAGAGGAGGGTGACATTTAAGCTAAAACTGCAACACCAGGTTGGAAAAGTATAAAAACTTACCCAAAAAAAAAAAAAAAAAAACTTGATATCACCAAGCTAGTAATTGATGATGAAGGTGAAGGTCCAAATGAAGTCAAATCATATGCCTCTATATCAAGATGTCCTTAAGGGAAGTAAGATATAGTACCTAAATAGCAAAGTTTCTATGGGCAGGATATTAGGTATAGACTCTGTTTGACAAAAATAGTTGATAAGCTAGCCGAATGCTTAAAAGTTAATTGAAAGATGAAAAACTAATTTTTACCTAAAAGCTAAAAGTTATTAAGCTAGCTTATTGAATTAGAAGTGTTTAGTAAAATTAGCTGTTAAGCTAGTTGAAAAATGAAAATGACATAACAGGATATACTTATATAATACTTTATATAAATTCTATTTTTTAGACAAAAATATATTTTTAGATAATTATAATTTTAGGTTTTTTAGTTAATTTGAACTCTTATAATTTTTTATTTAAAGATAAAATATTTTATTAAAAAATTAAAAT
>JANHAO010008812.1:0-18947 GCA_026873985.1 Saraca asoca | reverse complement strand
GACTTGATAATTTCAACGTATGGTGCGCAATTATGGTTTATTGTTGAATCTTCAAGTCGTCACATGGGCCAAGTGGGAGATTGTTGGATTATTTTAATAATCTGTAGTGGCCCATGTAACTAATAGACTGGCTTTAAATGAAAAATGACCTAACGTGATGGTGGTGGGTCTGAAAATAATTAAAGTCAGTAGGGGTTAATTTTGAATTATAAAATTATAACTCCCTCTCCTCTCCCTTCAATATATATAGTTGTCTGAGTTAGAGACAACGATACAGACAAACTATACAGACAGAGAAAACATTCTGAAAGAAAGGCTCGTATCTTCACCATCAAAGATACAAGGAAAGACGAAGGAAGAGAGGGGAAAATTCATACGAAGAGATTGATCGAGTAATCATGGATCCAGGTATGATATAATCTCTCATCAATCATAAATGTGAAAATTATAATATCTAAGATTCGATTATAGTTTGATGTAGTTTTCTTTATGGTTTAGAATTTAAGAAAACTACGAATTATGATAATTTAAAGTTTCCAACATGGCAGTTTTGATTCTTGAAAAGCTAATTTAATTTAAAATTTAACAGTAATAGTTATATCTAAACTTTGATTTATACAGGACTCATAAGAATTTTGGGATTCAATACATGTGGATGGTCAGACTGCGCTGAATCTAAATTCTTTAATTTTGGTTTCTTTTTATCCATGTTATTGGGTTATTAAAAAAATAGTGAATATTAAACTTGATAAATACTACTTGCTAATGCAAGCATATGATAGTTTTATATGAATTTATGAAAAACAGAACTGCATCTTGATTAATTTTTATGTTATCTCTTATATTATATATATGTCACTATTTCAATTAAATTGAACTCAAATATTTTAAATACATAAGATTGATTTAATTTTGATTTTATATATATATATATATAAACGTGATGAATAATATGTTAAGTAGGCTCACAAAATATCCAATAAAAGATGGTCGTAATGTGAATGTGTTAACTAATTTATCACATTTGAGTGAGATTATATATATTGGTTTATATATAATTTTGTATAACACATGACATTTATCAAAGGATGTGTCCATGTAAAATAGTGAGACTGGCCGTTAGGACAAGCATTAAAACTCATTTTGTTTATATTGATTTTTTAATTCAAAACATGCAAGGAAGCCCATAATGTGTATATTCATGCTCTGCCAAAACGCCCAAGATAGGCATGGCATCCCCACTGGACTAGGCCACAGTGGGCTACATGCTTCGGCCCAAAATATGACCATAGACAAAATCAAACTAAAAAAAAAAGTAAAAATCTTATTTTTTTTAATCCTGTATAAGATAAATGTCTAAGGATTAAGGAGGTTGATAAATAATTAATTTTCGAAAAAAATTATATCCTATTAATTTATCCTTCATTAAAAATCATTTTGTGTATAAAGTGGTTGAGCATTTATTAAAATGATGAAGGCTTAAACTCTTGAAATAGAATTTAGTCAATGACACGGGAATATGAGCAACAAAAGATGCCTTGCACAAAGAACAAAGTAATTTGTGCATAATATAAATGAATCGTTGAATATATTTTTACATTTTAAGTTTTTTTTGTCTCTGTTTTGGGTGAATAAATTATAAGCAACAGGCAAGTCAGTATTTAAAAGCAGAAACAGAAAACAAACAGGAACACCAATAAATCGGACGGCGCAAATGGTCCCAGAAATACACATAGGTTATTAACTACGGAATAATCGAAACCTCACCTCACCTCACCTGGTCCCCACAACTCCTCCATTATTATTTAAGAATTTCCCCACAATTATTGCCCTTTTTTTTATTTTAATTTTAAATTTAAATTAAAAGTGAAACAACATATAATAGCACAGTACTTCTGTACACTCTGCCACTACGCTACACTCATAGCCGGAGGGCGGCGGAGTCTAGAGAGTGACCTAATATTGTCGTCACGCGCGATTCGCAATGCTCTCTGTGATCCCTCTCGGTTCACGCGCCTTGTTTTTTTTTTATTTTTTTCAAATTGGAAATTCCATAAAACTGCTTTTTCCGCCAATTTTATTTTTACCCATATAAGGTCCACTCCGTCAATTTTTCAACGGAAGCACTTATTGTGGTTTACACCCTGGTTCGCCTCTGAATCGGATTGAACCGGCCAGTTGAATACAGACCCCTCCATCAATCACATGTCACCGTCTAAGATGAGTTTCTGTGTTGTCTTAGCAATTCCCAGCAGCTTTCTATTCTTTTTTTTTTTTGCTTTTCTGCTCAAATAAAATGATTTGTAACGCTTTTTTTCTTCTCTTATTTTATTATCATTTGTTATATAATCTGGATTGATCATAATGTATACCGTTTTGGGTTACACCCTATTTATTAAATACCTAAAGTAACATTGATAACACAATCATTGAGAATACTTATGTAAGATTTTAGGTTAGGTTCATTCCATATATTTAGAGGGGTTAAGCCTAGAGACGTTCTACTAATAATGAATAATTATGTATGCATCACTTGTTTTCTGTAGCCTTGTTAAGTATGTTGTATTATTCTATTGGACATAAAAAAAAAAATCATTAGTATAAAAAACTTAAAATTTGAATTAAATTAAAAGAATTTTATTTTAAAAGAAAGAGAATAATTTTAAAGAAAAAAAAGATAAGATTTAAAAGAAAGAAGGCTATGTGATTAATTTATATTAGATTTAAAGTCATGATAAGATTGGTTATTGTTTTTGTTTATTATATATAATATATATGAGCATATTCAGAATGTTTTAGGTAGAGAAATTTAGTGTTTTTGTGTTGTAAAGTAAAATATATATATATATATATATATAGTTATAGTGACCGAATTGTTGGAAAGAAAATTTGATATATCTGTGATTTAAGTTTGTGAAAGAAAGTTTAAATTTTTAATTTAGTAATGAAATTTTTATTGATTCTTCAATGATTTTTTTTTTTGAGTTTAAGGGTTTTTTATAAAAAAAATTGTGTGTTTATTATTATTATTATTATTTTTATTTATTTCTTTAATTCTTTACAAATTTTAAAAATGAGATATTTATCCAACAAAAAGTTAGGCTTAATTTTCTCTAATAAATTATTGAATACCACTTTAAGTTCGTTTTAAAACTTAAATAATATGCCAAAAAAAAATTAAGTTTTTTTTTTGTCATCAAGGAAAAAAAAACAATTATTGTGTACCACTGATTTATTCGTTTCTCCTCCTCCATTGTAAAAAAAAAAAAAATAATAATAAAGGGCATGTTTGGAAAGCAGATTTTTTATTTTTAAAAATAATTTTTTTCTTTTTCTATTTTTTAAAAATAAAAAAATCTGTTTAGTAATCTATTTTCAAAAACTGTAATTAAAAAATAGTTTTTAAGAAACGGTAAAATGATATTTTCTCTTATTTTTATATATAATTATTTTCAGATTTTTTTCAAAACTAATAAGAATACATATTTTTATTAATGATAAAGTTGTAAATAATATTAAATACATTTTTTTCATCTTCAAAAATAAAAAAAATATTTATTTTTAAAATTTATATCTAAATAAATTTTTTATTTTTTAATTTTTAAAAATAATAAAATAAAAACACCTGAAAATACTTTCAAACATGTCAAAATCATTGTTTGATTGAATTACTTTTCAAACAAAATGAGATTATGTATCCGTGCAACTTTGAAAACAATCATCTCATTTTTATAATATTTTATATAAAATGTTTATAATTTGTTCATAAAAATCAAAAGTTTTTGAAATTTTTTTATTACGAATTTAAATAATAAAATTAAAATTTGTATATATTATTACATATAAAATTTATTTATAATATAAAATAGCTGTAATAGCGTAACAAAACCTACAAAATAATTGATTCCGAATATTGAAAATGGATTGGTTCAAGTTGAACCCAAGTTCGTTTCACGGTATGAGAGGGACACGACAGAACCGAAAAGAGAAACGGTGAGTTGCAACTTGCAGGTGAAAAAGTGCAAACCAACCAACCAACCAATGAAAATGAGAGGAAATGGGAAACACCGTTGCTGTTTTTAAGAAACACTGTTTAGAAAGAGCCTTGAAGACTAGCAAACAATATTTGATATTACCAACGGAATAAATTTTGGGGGGTAAGACCGAAGAAAATTTGTGTAAAAATGGGTTTGGGAAATTGGGTAATTGCAGAAAATGGGCCAATGGTTGAATAATGGGCACCAGCAGCATGCAGGTGGATTGACGATGAGATGAGATGATTTGATTTGATGTAAAGCAACGTATGTGTTTGTGTTCTCAAAATCCGCGTATGATGTGTCAAATTCCCATGGCATCAACTAGCTAAGAATCATCTTCTCCTCTTGTTGCTGATAGTGATGGATGGGATGTCTGACTTCATTATTACATGCTTAATTTATCATTCCTTAATATTGAATTATTAATTTAACTTAATTATACTAATTTTTCATTCACATGCTTTTATTTAGTCATTATTTTAATTTAATTTAATTACGTGATATTACTAACTATGCATTAATATGTTAATGTCCGATGCACAAAAATGAGACTAAATACATTTAGATATGTATAACGAATATTGTTAAGAAAATAATAAATTTTACGGTTAGTATAAACTCATTTATATATTATTGATAAATTTTTATATTTTTTTAATGATATAACGCTTTATTTAATGATGATACAAATCATTTTATATTAATAGTGAACAAAATTTAAACTTTTAATGTCAAATTTTATAATAATCAGATTTATTCCAATTGCGTTTTATTAATTATACAAAAAGTAAAGTTTGCCAAAGAATATATACACAAACTTGGTCAAATAAATTATCTCATTTTATGATCTTTAACATACTGCACAATTGGAAAGTTACGTAAACTTGTTTGCATAGTTTTACTTTGGTGGATTGATTGAAGTTTAGGCTTTGGTACTTTGTAAGAAAAGATAGGGGGAAAAAAAAATAAAACATGCAAGTTTCAAAAAGTGAGACACTATGAGTGATTGGCCATTGTGGGTGTAAAATCAATGAATCCAGTTCACCAATATTCTTGACATCTTTTTTCAGTTTCCATGCTTTCGGATACAAATTTGTCCACTTTCAGTAACATTTGTTTTGTTTATAGTACCACAAAAAGGTCCCAATTTTGTGTGGTGTTAAAAGTTGCCTCTTAGGATAAGATTTTATAGCAGATGCAAAAGATAATTCTCTATTTTTGGTTGTATTCACACATGGATCTCACTATTTTATTCTGCATAAAAGTTAATTATTTATATAATAAAATTAATTTAATCACCATAATTTTATTTTGATATTAAAGATTGGATCTTTCATAGATTTAGAACTACATTAATCCCCTCTAATAAAAATATTTTCATGAATTATCTCAATATTGTTTAGAAAAATGCTGTGCACGTAGAAATAGGTTGATGTTTTGCGCGTACTTAGCAAGTGCCTACACACTGCATGTGAATCCTTTGTGAGTGTGTGTAAATTTTGTGTTATGAATCTCACTCATTTTTTTAATGTTAAATTGATTTTATTTATGGCAAAAGTTAAATATAATTAATCCTTTTTCAATTATATCATACATATACCTTGTTACTGTATGTCCTTGAAATTTTTCGAATTTTTAAAAAAATTTAATGTAAAAATTATAAAATCTATTCTGTGAAATTTACATACAATAAATGCATAAACAATTATAATTCTATTATTTAAAATTACACTAAAGAAATTTAAAATTTTTTTGGATTTTTGTGAAAAGTTACAATGGTTTATATAAAAAAATTACAAAAAATGCATATCGATACTAACATAATATATTATATATATATTCATAGCTATAAAAAATAATATAATAAAATCGCAGTTAAATAGCTAGCGGGTTAGCACAGTACTCTCGTGTTTGTTGTTCTTTCTTTCCTGTTTTTGACGTGGCAAGTGAAAACGATATATATTATGTGTAGTTTCTAATAGTAGCAGATTTTGCACTCACACCAGTTATGATTACGATTTGAACAGTAAAATGGATCAATCACAGGGTTAAGATATCATGCCATGCAATCCTGCTGGCCATCATGAACAATTATGTGCAGATTTACTCAGAAATATCTGCAGCTACCACACATGATTTCACAAGATCTCATATATAGCTTAGTACTTGGATCTGTATCATTTTTGCAGTTTGAGTTAACAAGAGATTAGCACAAATGAAACTTGTTTTTAACCTAAACTTGACTCCAGAGGCTGAGATGCCCACTGCTACTAACCTATACTACTATGGTGAAAGGACAATGCTACAATATTATGGGAGGAGAGGTGGCCAAACCTAGACACCCCCACTACTCAAGACTCAAGAAGAAAGAAGAACTTGATGGTCAAAATGTCTCACTTTCACTTACAAATAATGTCACGTGCATGACTTCTAATATATATATACGATTCTAAAAGAATTTTATATATGAAAATCGGGTTTTTTTAATGTGTATTTGAAAAAATATGTATGAATATGTATTTTTATACGTTTTATAAAAAATTCATTCTTTTTCAAAAAATTCATTTAAAATTTATAATTTTAATATAAAATTTTAAATAATAAAATTATAACTTTTTTTATACTTATAGCATATAAAATTCATATATATTTATAATTTTTTGTCAAAAATTTATAAAATTTTATATTAAAAATTACAACTTTTATTATTTTTATTTTTATTAAACTTTCGTAAAGATGTATAAGAATAATAGAAGTTTTAATTCTTATATTTTTATTTTGTGTAATTATATTTTAAAATTTAAAATAATTTATAATTAAATTTTTATAATTAACTCATATTAAATTAAAATAATATAATAACTTAAAATTCAGTTGAGATTCATTTTTCAGCTTATTTATTATTTTTATTAGTAATTTAAGAAAAAAAATTAATATTTTTAATAATTATTAATATAAACTTTTTTTATTTTAAATAAAATAATAAAGATATTTTTTATATGATAGTTAAAAGTTAATAAATAAATTTTGATAAAATAAACATAATAAATCAATAAAAATAAAATATTAATATATAATTTATTAAACATGCATTTAAATTTAACATTAGTTAATAATAAAAATTTAATTATGAATAATTTTATTTTTTAAGAAATAATTATATTAAATAAAATTATAAAAATTAAATTATAAAAACTAAAAACTTTATTAATCAAAACTTATAAAATTTTTGCACTCGCCTAATAAAGTATTATCCATAAAATTTATACTTTTTTTTTACCGCACGCTTAATTTATCACCAATCATCACTTGTTTTATCTTAGTCATAACTTATTCCCTATTCCAAGGGAAATATAAATACAAAATCAAATTTTACAATTTGTATAAATCATATATGATTATTGATTTTATTTTGTGTCTCTCGGTTTATGTTTTCAGATAAAAAAAAATGGTTTCGAATCGAGAATTATAAATAGAAAATTATGGATTTTATTATGCGTATGAATGTATTGAATTAACTATATTAATAATTTTTATTTCTGTCTTGTTTGGCACAGACACTGTGCCAGTACATCATATGCGCAAGATGTGTGCTGTGGAAGTAGCAAAAGTAACTGTGGATGGCAGAGATGAAAAAGTGAAACCATATTATTAGATGGCTCGCAGCATCTAATTGCTCTCCCTCGTCTGCTTTTGCTATTATTTCAAAACTCAGAAGTTAACACAGAAAAAAAAAAAAAAAAACCCAGAAATGAGATGGCGCTTGAGAGGAGGGTGTGCCATTTAGTTAAAAAAATAAAATAAAATTTATAAACAATTTTATATATAAAATCAATTTGAAATGAAATGAAATTTAACTTTTTTTAATAATTACAAATAATGGGTCATTTGATGTTAATCAAATTTATATTTTATAATAATTTCTGGTTTTGCTTCAATTTTTTAGAATCATTTTTCAATTTACACCGAAAGTGAATACGAGATATTACACTTCTTAGTTTTTAATATAGGATACGCGGTTTATATTGAGACTTAATTTTTTATAAGAAGTGCAAAGGTAGAGATGAGAGATAAGATATAAAATTAATGGAATTTTTTATAATCATTTTAAAACGATGCATGTAATGTACGGAGGATTCCTTTTATATATAAGATACATAATTGTAAAAAAAAAAAATAAGTAATATTTTTGAAAATAAAAAGGAGTGTTTTATGATTACTCTCTTAAAAAAAACTATTACATGTCATGAAAAACGAATTAATTTTAACCCATGTCTATTTCACATCTAAAAAAAATCTGTGAATATCATATATTATCTAGGGTGTGAGATTCACACCAGTGCCTTCTTCTTCTTAATTATTTTTAATGGTAAAAACGAAATTAAAAATAAAAACAAAAATAGAATAAATTATACTCATCTTTAATGAGATTTAATAAAATTATACTTCTATTTTTTTATTTTTAAAAATATATATTATCATCTTTTTTCATATCCACTCATCTTCTTTTATTTTTATTTTAAATTTACATTCAATTTTTTGTTTCAGAAAAAATAAAGAAATGAAATATATTTTTTAAAAATAAAAGAAATATAAATATAATTATATCACATTTTTTAAAAAATATATATAATTTACTCAAAATAATAAAATACTTAAAAAAAAAAGAGAGTAGAGAATAATTCAGAGAAGAGTGGATGAGAAGAGTACCCAGATTTGCAGGAAAAAAGGAGAGGTGGTGAATGTGAAAGAGGTTGGCGTGTAATAAAAAGGGGTTGGTTTATCTGATAATAATTTAATATTTGTACCCAGCCGGACACGGAAGATATGTAACAGCTTTATCGATTGGAAAACATACATACCATTTACCATTCAAAATAATTAAATACTATCATTTATCTATTTCTTATATACATGTTTCATCCTAATTTTTATTTAATATTATCCCATCACCTCACACAAATTATTTTAAATACCAAGTATTACATGATAACATGAGACTCAAAGTATGGTTTAAAAACATGTCAATATAAACACATTAAAATATAAATAATAAATTCCAAATTGAAGATATCCAATTATAAAGTCTAATAAACCTATTTCAAATCTTATACAAAGAATATATATATATATATATATATAAAATCTGAGACATCTTAGAATCACCTCATTAGGCTTTTATCATATGTCTAATAGGAAGATATACTCTCTACATATTGTAAAACATCATTAATTCTAAAAATCTTTCTTGAAATTATATCTGTATTAGCTGCGATATTTAATATTGGTCACGAGAAACAACTAAATCTCAATATACCACTAATAAGATATAATAATTACTTTTCATGATTCTCTATTTTATTCGTTAATCTTACAATTTAAATTATTTGTAATTTATTTTTCATATATATGATATGAAAATCTCTCTCACCAAATCATCATTCTTTTGAGTCATATTTTTGTTAAGTATTAAAAAATTCTTAACAATTTATATTTTTGTAATTATTGTAATTTTTTTATAACTTTTTAATCAAACATAATAATTTTGATACAATTTTAATCAATAAATTATAATTATTATATATTTAATATAAAATTCTTGTTATATTATAATTTTGGTTATAAAATTGTATAATATATAAAATTATATTTTTATATTGAATTAAATTATCATAAAAATTCACAATTTTTTGAATATATATTAAAAATATTATTTTTATTTATTTTGTTAATTTCTTTCTCTTCTCTCTCATGTGGCAAACTACTTTCTGTTCCCTTTCACTGCATTTTCCTCACTGACAGAGGAATACCTGCACACTCTTCACGCACGCACGCATACTCAAAACAGAACTCCCATAAGACTCCTCTCTCTTTATCTCTCTACCTATGTGGATTCGTATGATAAGAACTACCATCCTGCGATAGAGAGAGAAACAGATTAGAAAGAAGAAGACGACACAGAGCAGAGAGAAAAAGCACTGATTTTTTCTTTTAATTTTTCATGCCAGCCATATCATATCATACCTTATTTCAACTTTTTCCTCTGCCACTTGATTCAACAAAATCCCTCACCAAATCAAACCTCAGCTCCTTATAAACCCCCACGCACCATCCCTCATTTCACGAATCCTTCTCTTTCTCTTCTGCTTTCTTCACTCTACCGATTGTTTGTAGTTGAATTTTTTCTTTTGGCTTCCTGCAATGGACGGCTACTATCACTATGATAACAGTGATTCTCATCTGCCTCCTGGTTTTCGTTTCCACCCTACTGACGAAGAGCTCATCACCTATTACCTCCTCAAGAAGGTTCTAGACAACACCTTCACCGGAAGAGCCATTGCTGATGTTGACCTTAATAAGTGCGAGCCATGGGAGCTCCCTGGTCAGTTCTCTCTCTCTCTCTCTCCCCTACCCATTAGTTCTTTCTCGGAGATGGATCTTCAAACTTCTTTCGATTTTTGCAGAGAAGGCGAAAATGGGAGAGAAGGAGTGGTATTTCTTCAGTCTACGTGACAGGAAGTATCCAACTGGGTTGCGTACAAATAGGGCTACCGAAGCTGGTTACTGGAAAGCAACTGGTAAAGATAGAGAGATTTACAGCTCAAAAACTGGTTCTCTTGTGGGTATGAAGAAAACACTTGTGTTCTACAGAGGCAGAGCTCCCAAAGGCGAAAAGAGCAACTGGGTCATGCATGAATATCGTCTAGATGGCAAATTTGCTTACCATTACCTCTCTAGAACCTCCAAGGTATATATTTAAGACACTATTGGCTTGTTAAAATTACATGGAAAATTAAGACAAATGAAAATTGTACTGAAATTTCAGTCCTATTGTAGTAATAAATTATTTTTCCCCAGGAAAATAGTCGTTGAACCCTATGTCTGGATTACTCAAAAAAAAAAAAACAGAAAATTTCAGTATTTAGTTGGTAGAGATTGTGTACAAAACAGAAAACTTTAAGATCGCATTTTCTACCTTCATAACTTTTTTACATTTCTCCTAACCTAAACAAGAATTTTAAATTTTTCTCTAGTTTATTTTCTTTTCACCCATCCAGACATGGGTAAGTTTCTTTCTCTCTCTCTGTTCATGTCTTCCAGTGTGATATGTACTTGATTATGCATTGCTCATCATAAGCCGCATTCATCACTAAAGCTAAAGCTAAAGCTAGGTAGCATCTGGGCTTGGCTTAGCTTATTCCATATTCCATAATTAGGGTTCTTTTTGGCAATATTAGGTTAAATTTTCCTGTCTTCCTTTTCCCATATTACTGTTCTGGTGATTGTCTTGGCCTCTCACAAGGGATGATCTGTGCCTGAGGATCATAACGGTAGAGACTAAAGTACTGAAACCTTCTTTGTGCTCCACCCATTAGAAATCATACCGTACGTAGCATCTTTTATGGTTATAACCCACTGGTAGAAGGAAATATTTCTTAGATGATTGTGACTGAGTTGTGTAAACAACTTCTACTGAACTATTGTGCAGTAATTTCTCTTAGCAGACAGGAAAAAGTCATGGCATCGTAATTATAAAGCATCATTCTTGAGTGTATATATATATCCGACATAATTGTCAAAAGGTTATTAACTTATTAGCCACTGTTTGGTGCTATGCTTTGGGGCTTCCAGTAATGACCCTTTTCCCAAAATGTTGCTGTGAACCAGAAGATTCTGATTCTACTTTTATCAGCCTGCCCTTGCTTAGTATCTTACAAATTGCACTTCACTTTTAAGCAAAATGCTTTTGTTCATTCGAGTAAACACTACACTTAACTATTTTTGCAGATGATGTTTAATGTAATGCTAAGTACATATAGAATCTATCACTTTGCCTTCTCACGATTATTCAGCGTTATGATCCAGGCTCACAAAATGATAACGTGTGACATATGTGAGATATTACAGTTTAAATGAGTGGATGAGATATTCTAGTGATTATATGTAGCACTGTATAATCTCAATTTTGAGTGTGTTAATATTAATTTTTTTCCAGTGCTTTCGTGCTAGTTGTACTGATTCTTTAATGGTTTTTACAATTTTCAAGGATGAGTGGGTCATATCTAGGGTTTTCCAGAAGAGCGGCTCAGGCATTAATGGAGGCTCCACCACCATATCTTCCTCCAGTGGGACGAAGAAAACTCGCATGAGCTCGTCTAACACCTGCTTATACCCAGAACCAAGCTCTCCTTCCTCCGTTTATCTTCCGCCACTGCTCGAATCTTCTCCATACGCCGCCACAACGACTCCGACAGGCAGTATCGCCGCCGCATACGACCATGACAACTGCTCTTACAACAGCACCACCCCAAGGGAGCACGTGTCCTGTTTCTCCACAATATCTGCCGCAGCCGCTGCCAATAACAGCATCCCAAATGTAAACTTCGACCTTGCTCCGCCGCCGCCGTCGTCTCTGGCGGCTCTGGATTCCCTTGTTCGTTTCCAGAGGAATAATGTCAGTGTCTACGCCTTCCCAAGCCTGAGGTCTCTGCAGGAAAATCTTCAGCTCCCTCTCTTCTTCTCTACACAGCCCACTAACGGGGGTTGCGGCGATGTAAATGCCTGTGGCGTCTTCGGGAGCTGGGCGGCGCCGGAGGAACAAAGGGTGGCTGACGGTGGTGCTGGATCCAACGTCAACATGGCTTTAGGTCCAACAGAGCTTGATTGCATGTGGGGCTATTGACTTGTCTCTATCCAATGTCTCTGCGTTGACTACTAGTAGGATTAGACTTTGATGTCTCTTCGGCTACAGAACTTTTTGCTGTTTCCATTAGTGGGCATCCTCTTTTATTTGATTGACATTACTTGTACTGTGTATTGCATGTCATTGCAAGGGTAGTTTCGGTGTTTTGTAGTTTATATTTAACTATCAGAATTTGCTACAATAGTTCAATTAATCAAGCAGGAGTCCATTAAGGGGCTCGATCTTTTCTTTGATTGGCATATCTTGCACTTGGGGTGGTTGATGTCATTGCAAGGGTAGTTTTGGTATTTTAACGTTTATATTTAGTCATCAGAAACAGAATATTAATTAAAAGAGGGAGGTAGTAGTGTTTGCTTGAGCTACGAACCAGTTATATTTACTAACTGGCGGTTTATATATATAAAAATGTTTGAGAAAATGTTAGCATTCTGACATTTTCAGGTTTATAGGCACATTTTTCTATATTTTCTGTGCTTGATATCATAGCAATTATTGTGTTGGTTGATCAATTAATAAAAGTTCTTGGGTTTTGATAATTTAATATTTGCATAAGTGCATGTTTTTTGTTTTGGCTAATAATTAATTAGATTTGCTTGGGTGATATAACAGTTTGAGAAAGAGACTTTGCTTTATTAAGAAAGGGACAATGTCTTGTGTTATGCTTGCATGTAACTGAGTTCTTGTTCTGCCAATGATATATATGTGCCACATCATGATTAAATAAACTTCTGGGTTTTATGAAGGAATCCAAAAATGGGGTTATTTACAAGATCATGGATGACTTAAGTCTTGAGGTTATAAAATGAAAGAAGCATATATTGATAATCCTATGAGTTGCTTTGGATATTGGTTAGTTGTATGCATTACTATTAGATTAGTTACTTCAGTAAAATTAAATCAAAGTTATGCTTGTGATAGGTTTGAACTTCCTCCATGTTTAATTAAGTAAATGAGATGTATAACACAACCACACTATAATAGTATCAAAATCTTAATGAAGAATCATTCTCAAAATCTTGTATTCAAATCAATTTAGTATGTTGATGCTAGTAGGAGAAAATTTAGTCTTTCAAAATCTTGAATTTTGGAAATATGACTAGTGCTTTTTGTGTAATTAAGCGTTCATGTTCAAGCTTTTAATAAATTTTAATCTATATTTAAAATTAGATATGGAAATGTCAAGCTTTTAATGGAAGTGTGTTGGGTCCATTTTTTTTAGGAGGACGCGACAAAGCTGTATTCTAGCATTTTTGCAACTAGCGAGTATTTAGAAGGAAAATGATTGAGCCACCATCAACACCACATTCACACACAAAGGGCTTATTTAAAGAAAAATGATTGAGCCACACATTAATACCCATATTTACATGTATATAAAGAGTGTAAACTCACATCTAATTTAAACATAGGTTTACGACAATCCTTAACAGAGATGTGTGAAATTCACAACAAATATTATACTCCCTACTAAAAAATGTACATTATAAATTTATATCAAATTTTGGTCACTTTTTTCACACAAAATACAATACTCACTTTAATGTGAGAATATTAAGTTTATAAAAACTAATAGTAATCATTTATAATAAAAGCGTTACTAGATACCTTTCTAATAAAAGAATGTATCATTCACTTCTCCGCAAAAACGGTGAATTCCACAATCTATATACAGTGTACCTGTGCATTTTACTTTTGGATGTACATCAAGACTTTCCTTGTACCAAGGATTATTTTTATGTGTATACAATATGTATAATTAATTATCTCTACAAAATGTTAATTTTCCAAAAAAATATAGAAAATTTTCATGAAACAATTATTTTTTCAAACCTAATTACAAGATTATAAAATTTAGAGGACTCCAAAACACACAGGACCAAAACCTTTGTAACAATATTGAAACCCAGAGACCATGCCAGTTGCATATCTGGTGGTGGGTGGGTGGGGAATAATAGGAAGGTGTGACAAAGAATGCATTGAGAAATAGAGTATGGCTTTTAACATTATTCATCTCTCTGCAGAGGACTGGTTCAGTTTCACGTGGGGTTACTCAGTCTAGGTTTAGACTTGTGGGGGAGTCCCTACACATATCTAACTAGCCTAATCCAATCCCATCTCTGCTTGTGGAAGGGACAAATTTAATGCCCTCCTCTCTTCCTTCCTTTGTAACTCCTCTTTTACCTGGTCCTATTCAACTTTGAAAAGAGGCCATAACCCTACAATAGCATCAGCTACTTTATAAGCAATTCATTAAAAGTTTCCTACCCCTGGCCCCCCTTCAGCTTGCATTGTCTTTTAGTGCAGTGCTAGGATACAAACAAGGTACATATTGCCAAAAAGCAAAAATGATTCAAGTTAATCAATTAGGATAGTGAAGTTCATTACCTTGATTAACTCTTATTTTAGTTCTGCTTTCAGTGATATTGGATATCAGAATCGTAAACAAGTCTGGAAGCATCAAATGTGGGGATTTGAGAATTTTTATGGTCAGTGTGAGTATTGTGTTTAACGAAGCCTTAGCGAACTAAATCTAAGATGTTGAAGATGTCTCATCTAAAGATACATATTTTATGTATGATTTAGGATGGACTGTTAAGCCTTACAATGAAGTGTGTTTAATTAGCATAGGGTTTATAACTTGTGTCCTCTTTAACATTTATAAGTTCATGCTTTTGAAAGACTTTATAATCTTGAATAGTGATCTGATTTTTTTTTTTTTTTTTACTGTAATAATTTATGTGATGTGATAGACTCAGTAGACAACCTGGATCAAATGATTTACGAATATGAGATATGTCTTGAGAAACAATTGATATATATCTTGCACTATTTTTAAATAAAATAAACAAAAATATATCTTTAATTCCCTAATTTTTACTAAAGTTGTAATTTTATCTTCTAATTTTTATTTGAAATAAACTTATTTATTAAAAGAATACAATGTTATTTAGTAATCTAATTTTATTTGATTTTTTAACAAAAATATTTATGTGACATCTGTAATTAAAATATTTTTAAATGCATAATGATATGATTTTTTTTCTTTTCTTTTATTTTTTCTTTCTTTCTTTTCCTTTCTTCTTCTTCAACAAGACACCCATTCCCAAAGTTCTTTCATTTTTCCTTCTCTCACCCTATCTCTCTCACTTTTCTATCAACCTCTATTTTTGGTCAACCTCTTCTTTCCCTCGTAGGACTTCCCTTCTTCCACCAATCATTCTGACACCTATTGCTATTGTTGGCTAATGTCAGACTTAGTGAGATTAATGTCAATCTCCTCAACTTCACTTATTATCGGTTCTTCTTTGCCATTTTTGCATCAATCAGAATGAGTCAAGTTTCAAGTCTCTAAGCCTGGACTATAAAAAATGTTTGGCCGCCATCTGTTGCTGCTCTTGCTTCAACACGTGATGGTTCGGAGCTTGCAATAATGATAAAGGAGAAAAAGAGAAACTTCAGAAAAATGAAAGATAGTGGGGAGAGAAAAAAAAAAGGAAAAGAAAAAAAAGAAAAAAAATTATGTAATTAAGTGATTATAATATTTTAGCCATATATCATATTAAATTGAATGTCATGTAAACATTCTTATTAAAATGATAAACGGATTTGGGCTGCTCCGTGCTGAGTAACATGGTACATTTTTATAAAATTAAAAAATATATTTATTTTAAATAAAACTTAAAAAATAAGATTGAAATTTCAATAAAAATTAGAAGACTCAAATTGCATCTTTGCCAACAAAATAAACTTTATCATATTTTTAATCTCTCTCTCTCTCTCTCTCTCTCTCTTTCTCTCTCTCTTGTATATAAAGCAAAAAGAAATTGAAACTGTAATGTACGTGATGCCACTCAAGATGCAGAAGGAAGAAAAGGAAAAAATATGAATCTAATTTCGACGTCAGAAATTGGTGGTTTGGTTTGGCAATCAATGTTCAATGCCTGGCTGAAAGGTACAATGTTCATTTATTATAGCTATAGTTCAAAACGTGTCCATGAGTTTGGCCCGAAACTTCAGATTTGCAGTGAAATAAGAGTTAAGAGTTAATGAAGAGAAAAATTATGTGTGATCTATTGTGAGAGCATGCGTTCTCTTAGTACAAGAAGTATAATTCAATTCTGTAAGACAAGACTTAATGCTGGATGTGTTACAAGTAAAGCGTCTGAAAAATTTTAAATCAAAAGTATAACTCTAATTTCGTGTCCACAACAAAGAATAGAAAAGAAAACAGGTTACATTCTCGAAATCGTTTTACAACGAAACACAAAAGAAAATTATAATCTTGTTTCAGTTCATCTTTGATAAAGGAAAAGGATAAAAAAAAAAAAAGTCAATAGAAAATCAGAAAAGATGAATGAAAACTTGGGTGTTAATGGGAATTAATCTGTTTTTTCAAAAGTGTTTTTTAGGCACTTCCATTGATGCTTTCTGAGGGACTGACCTCATATTTCCCTACAACAAAAGATACATCCTCTTACACAGCCCAGAAGAAACAGGTGTGAAAATTAACGCTCACCATTATACAGACTGATGATGATGATGGTCCAGAGCCACTCATAAAGGTGATGACGATGATATGTATATGTATGTACTAGGGTTTGCCATGTGAAGGGCTCTCATTGGTGCAAAATTTTATTTGTGATGGTGAATGATGAAATAGGGCAGTGAGCCAAGGTACGTTAAGGTTGAAATGGGGTATGTGATCTTTGCATGGTTGGGATGGCAATGAGCGTACAAGCAGTGTTGGGTGAAGTTAGTGAGGGAGAAAAGTTACTTCCACATCACCTATTCAAAATTTGACAGTGGTATAGGCCTCATGATTTAAAATCATGATATATACAGGGATACATCATTTACTAATACGTGAGGATTAAATTATTTTACATATATTTATTTTGATTTATTTAATCTTACTCATTAAATATTTAAATAAGATTTTGTTAAATAAGTAAAACTAAATAAATTAAAATAAGTGTAGTTTCACTATAAGAATTTTGTAAAATTCTAACGGAACAAATCCGTTGGAGTTTTAGCTTAAATCAGTTGGAAACGGAAATTCCAACAGATTACGTTCGTTAGAAAAGCCCTCGTTAGAATTTTCAATTCCAATGGATTATTCCAACGGATTTATCATTTCAACGAAAAATTCAACGGACATATATCGTTGGAATACTAATTGAAGATTTATTGCAGACTTCTAATTCCAACGGAAATATATTGTTGGAATATTAATTCCAACGGAATTCACAACAGATTTAATCCGTTGGAAATTATATTCCAACAGATTTAGTACGTTGGAATATTCCGTTGGAACACGATTTAAAATATTTTTTTTTATTTTTTTCATAGTTTAATTTTTTTTTCAATCGGTGAATATTCGTTGGAAGTTGCATTGAAAATAAAAAAAAAATTAATAATTTTTTTTATTTTATATACTACCCACTTTAATAAAATAACATATGAAATGAAAAAAATCACTGTAAACAATAAATAATATGCAATATAAAGAAATGTATATAATAAATAATATTAAAATTTTTAATTGTAACAATATCCATAATAATAAGTAATATAAATATAAGAACAATCAGTCGTCCCCTAAGGCGGCGTCATCAGCATCATCTACCTCTTGCACCTCATCTTGATCAACGGTAGGGGCTGGAACTGAAGGAGTATGAGAGGAATGCAGAGGTACAGAAGCACACTGGCCAGTCATTGAAAGATGTTGCTTAATTGTAATAATCTCACTCATCAGAAGAAAGACGGCCTGAGAGACGGTCTGCTGAGACTCTGACATCTGAGCCTCTAACTGCCTCATACGATCCTGCAGTTGAGAGTGGATCGAAAAGTCATGCTGCGGGATAGATGTCTATGAACTAGACGCGGATGCACGACCCGAGGGTGCATAGTGGGCCACCTCTGATCCAAAGTCAAATGCCATACCCTTCTTATTTTTTCCACTAGTAGCCTAGAAAAATAAGAAGGACTCGTCCATAGATGACTTTTCTGAGACTGCCTGGGACTGTTCCAATAATCTCTCAAAAGAGGCCTGCATATGATTTTCAAAATAGAAAAAGATTAACAAAGTTTATTTTCAAAGAAAAAGAATCAGATTAAATTATAATAAGAATCTAATTATTTATGTTTTGAGTAGAAAAACTTATATAAGTCTGTGCAGCCCTCTCAGTTGACCACCGATTTGTCTC
>JANHAO010008811.1:0-18932 GCA_026873985.1 Saraca asoca | reverse complement strand
GTTAGATAAGAGATAAATTAGATACACACAATGTGATCTGAAAATATACTTCAATCAAGATAATCTATTCTGTTCAGAATTAGCTCTATTTATATTTAGAGCTTTACAGTATATTGAAAATTTAAAGACTCTAAATTAAACTCTACTACTAGTCTTGGAACTCTTTATGTCCCCATAATGCCTTTGGAAACATAAAGATTTCACAAGTTACAATAATTCAACATTTAACAACTTCAAAAACTCAAAAGACAACACCAATTACAACTATTCAGAATTATTAGCTATGGAATGGCTAAAAGACACCATAATGACTTAGAAAATACTAAAAGGCACAAGACTAATTAAGCCTCCAAATTAATGTACCAAAATTACTTGAAAATTAGAGAAAACCTGCTGCTCTTTTATTCTTCTCAAGCTCACAAATCTAGCCCATTTATTTTAATCCATCTTTACACACAAGTAGAGATACCCAAGTTAGCCCAATTTGAGTATTCTCGGCCCTTGCTCGAGTTATTGGCCCAAGAATAGGTTCAACCTTTGGTTAGTCTTCTTGGACAGCTCCCTTGATCACATCACCAAATCCCCAAATCAATTCGAAAAAACAACACCAATTATGTCAAATTTGATGAAACTGCTTTCGGGAAAAAACTTAGAAAAGCTAATTTTATAGTTCTATTTCAAGCACAACAAAAGACATACAAATCCTAAAATTTATTTGTGTGAAATACATCAACAATATTCAAAAAATTATTCATGTAAAAATTACAAATTAATTTGACTGTAAGATTATAATTTTGTAACAATGAACTCACAGCCTTTCTTGATCTTAGTAATAATATAATATAAATCATTTCTAATTAAATTTTCATAATATTCAACCTTGCAACATAATGAAATAATTAACTCTGATAGTAATTACAAGAAATTGCATCACAAAATTAAACCATTTACTCGAATCTAATTATCATATCATATGGATAAATATAATGCAAATTGAAAACAATAATTATAATGTAAAAGGATTACTTACTTGGCATAGACTATGAATTCAATGAGTTGAACAAGTACAAATGCTGGTAGATTCACTTCTCCTGATCCCTAACAATCTACAAGAGAAGTTATCTATAAATCTTGATAGAGAGACAGCAAGAATTAACCTAGAGTGAGAGTAGGGACCTACCTTGTGCATATATTAACTTGATTAAGCTAAGCTAACCCATCATAAGATAGCATAGTTACAAGGCTCACATAACTAGTAATCACAATTATCCTAAATGTCATGTTTAGTCCCATAATATTGCCACTTTCAAATTAGGCTAATGTACAATAATTAATTCGGCATTTGTATAATTCAGATTTTATAAAATATTCTAAACTATGGAAGTTCATATGAAAAATTCTAACAAGAAAGAGATGAGTTTTTTTTTTTTGGGGTAATGTTTTCTAAAACCTTTGGTAGGGAAGGATTTCCTATGGGGGAAGTTCATTAAAGTTCAGTAATGGTGACAAATTCTATTACACATGAACCAAATACTCAATAAGAGAATTAATTTTTTTATTTTGTTATTAATACCTAAAATTCTCCAATGAAACGTCCCTTAAAAGAATCAAAAAGTTTGACTTAATTATATAATTTTTATTTGAAAAATTTAGGACATAAAAATATTTAAAATATTATTTACAATTTAATATAGGATAATAACATTGTTATGGGTATTTTTTAGGACTAAGTGAAATAGGCCAGTGAAGGCCCAACGAACTAGCTCAAGGCAAAAGGGGTTGGCCCATTCTGGAGCGAAGCTGCAAAAGCTAAGCCAATAGATCACCCAAGTGCAAGCTTGAATCATTCAACAACCCTAAGTTGCTAAGCAAATCACCCCGGGCACAGTTACAAAGCACTGGAAGTCCAATCAATAGTCTAAAACACTCCCACTCGGCAAATCAGCCCCAAAAAATGGACAATGATTTGCCTAGTATTTATTGCCCGATGCCTAGCATTTATTGCTTGTAGCAGTGATAATGATAATTTTATAATTTATTAAATTACACTTATAACCTTCTCCACTTCTATAAATAGGGGAAAAAATATCATTGTAAGAGAGAGTGAAAATACATGCCAAAACTCTATTAAAATATTGAGATAACATTTGTATTCCTTTTTGCTAGTCTGAACAGTAAAGCAACCGCACAAAACCAAAATACAACCACCATGGACGTAGCGGCCATACTGGCTTTAGTCGAACCATGTTAAAAACCTATGTGATCACTCTGTTTTTCTTTCTTCTTTCTCTTGCTGTCTTCCTGCATTTTCCCATCTTTTACAGTAATTTGGATTTCAGAACCTTTGGTTGACCGATTACCAAAATCAATCGTCAACAAACATTAAGGTAGATTTTTTTTGGAAAAGGTAACTTTATTAAACAAATAAACAATTTGAAGTTGGAACATTGATACTGTAAGAGATACTACTCTATTTAACTTGAGATATTCAATATACCAGTTCATTAGCAATTATATTGTTGTTCCTATCACATCAAACTAAAAAATTAGGTTTTATTTACACAGTTCATGCATAAATTATTATTAAAAATATTAAATAAATTTCAAAAATAAATAATTTATTATCATTATTATTTTTTAATTTTGAAATTAGGCTAAAGCCCAAAAAGAAAATAAATTAACAAATTTAATACTTTTTCAAATATATATTTGCTAATGTTGATGGTAAAATTTGGTTCGTACGGAGAGCCTAAACTTCAGCCAACGAGAAGGGATTCTTATGAGATCTTTGACCTTTATCTAGTTCAAATACAGTAAAACAACAAAATAAACAAAGAAGAAGGGAAGAGCAAAGAAGGAGACACAGGATTTAATGTGGTTTAGCCAAATCCGAATATCACCGGACCCTACATCCATGGTAGCGTGATATTGAAATGGTGTTTTACAAAGTTACAACACTTAGATTCTCTCTTTCTATTCCGATAGAGTTTCTACCTGTGTTCTTCATATCCTCTCTTATAGAAGGCTCCTTCCTCGTATTTATAGAGGATAGGAGGTTACAATGGTAATTACATATGCAGTAAATATGTTACATCAATATTTAATATACAAGATAGAAAATATAGACTAAATCTCCTTTTTCGGCTACTGTAGATTTATCTTCTACAGGTGGACCCCATTTGTCTGTTAGAGAGAGGCATGACTTGGTCTTCTGTCTGGCGAGTTTCACGTTGCTACTCGCACTTTGCTGACCAGAATGCACAATCCGGGGTCGTGCACATTATCAAGAAGGAGATGTTGAACTCGCTCTGTCGGGTTCGAGTTCGAGCTGAGGGGTCGCACTCGCGATGTAGATTGAAGGCATTGCGATCTGGACAGTTCTTCTGATCGATCCTTTTATCACTCTTAGACTTCTCACACATCCATCCAAGAAGAATCGATTTTCATATATAATAGCTAACAAATTAATTTTTTTAGAGAAAAATACAATAACATCCCATCTATTATTCAAAAACTATGTAGACCTCTTTTCTAATTTCAAAACTTATACAAACCATATTTAATAGAAGTCCATCCGAGATATTCTTCAAAAATACCAAGATTCTATCAAAAAAATAATAATCTTTTAACAAAATGAAAAATCTAATGACTAAAATTCCCCCAAATTTAATTTACAACAGAAAAAATTTCTCATTTTTTTCTTTCTCTCTAACAAAGTTTTATCTACAAACCTGACCATCAAATGTAAGATGAATTAGAATTAGACAATGAACAAAGGCATCGAATCTAGATTTAGAGCTTGCTAAGTGAAGGTAAGAATCCTTAAATGAACCCTTTACTAATTTTTAATCTAAAATCCAATTTTTTCTTATTTAATGTTTGCTAAAATGACATTTAGGTTTTCTCATAATAGTTTCTAAAGTTTCTCCCTAATTGACTTTTGGGTTTTTTTCTCTGATTAATTTTGTAGCTTTTCCCCTATTAATATTGTTTATTTTGGAAAAACCATAAAATATTTTTTCGCCAATTCACTGCTTTATATGCTTTCTACTTAAGCTTGAATATATGGGTGAAATCATGAAAACTTCATCTTTTGCTTTAACTGAAGCTAAGTATGTTGCTGGTGACAATGTAAAACACATTGTGCTTAAAAATGTTAAAGAAGCATCACTTATGGTTCATTCTAAACAAAAGAATGTCAACATGTTAAGTTTATGAAATTCCAGTGTACTAATGATGGCAAAGTCACTGAGGACGATTGGTTTGGATTCTAGTTGGATTTCAGCAGAAGTCTTGAATCCTTTTTGAGAATTTAAAAGAAACTTATTAGAGTTAACTTAATAGATGTAATTACTTAAACTGGTAAGTAAGAATCAATTGTTATCAATATTTTGAGATTAATTTAGATTTCAAAAATAATTTATTAAACATAATATGTGCAAGTGAAAATTAATGTAGTAAAGTAAAGAAGACACCAAAATTTTTAAAGTGGTTCCACTTCAATTGAAACCACAACTGAAGTGTACTTCCACTCAACCAAATCCTCAACTAGATGGTCTTGATTTTATTAAAATTACACAAAAATTTATTGGGCTCTTGAGAACCAGTTTAGATACAAAAATTCTTTACACCTTCTAAAATTATGATCAACCTTATAATTAGAGAAGATGCAAAGGGAAGATCAACCTCTCCCTTCGTATCTTAGATTTCTAAACTCTAGAAATCAAAAACAAAAACAAGATTTCAAGATAGAAAATACAGTACTTGAATTGAGATGTGGATCTCAATTATCTAATGTGTGTTATCCTTCAATTTGATCCAAGAATAATTCAATTTGATAAAAATAGATAAGATAGAGATAGATATACTTTAGGCTTTGTTTTCTCTTGATTTTTCACAATTTGTTATGTCTAAAATGATGTTAGGTTGTATTTATAGTGTGGCAACTGACATTTAAAAAATAATTAACTTTTAGACTGTGAATCGATTTATGAATTGATTCAAAGCAGTTACCAACTCATGAATCGATTCCTGAATTGATTCATCTATGAATATCATCAAGAATTTTATGACTAAATTAATATGTGAATCGATTCACAGTTTCATGTAAATAGGTCATGAATTGAATCATGTTCATTTTCTTAAGATTTTCAATATGAATCAATTCGTGAATTGATTCACATAATGAAAAATAATTTTTATAAAAATTGTACTTGTGAATGTGTATTTGAAAACTTTATTAGAAAACTTTCGATTTTAGCTTATTTTAAGTGATTTATTTATTCCTCAACTTAACTGATTTAAGAGAGTTATTTAGATCAATATTAATTAGATCATACTTACAAAAGATCTTAATTAATACAATAAAATTGCTATATCTAAAGGTGGATCTCTTGAATAGTATTTGATTAACTTTGATCCTACAATCAAACGAGAAATATTAAATACATGGTTAGATTGTGATATTGATAAAAAAAATTTTCAACATCAAAACTAAAGAAAGTATGAGAGTAAAGCTAACAATCTCCCCTTTTAATGGTGATAAACAATTTTAGATGAGGGTCAAAGTTTTTCAAAAATTTAGCGTAGAATCGAAAATCTCATTTTTCTTAAATCTTTCCCTTTCAAGAATTGAGTCTTAAAATCTCATCTTTCTTATTACTTGCTCTCCCTTTAAAATCTAAAATCTTTAAAGTATCAAGTACTAAAATCTAAAATCTTCTCTTACTCCCGCTTTTGGCACATCAAAAAGAAATATTGCATTAATAAAGAGTAAAGTAAAAAAAAATGAATGATTCATTTTGGTTATAAGGATAATATGACAATATGTATGATTAATTTTTTTATGATAACTATACCACTAAAATATAAAATAGAATAAATAATCCAAATATCAGAATATATGATAATATTCATAATTGTATATAAAGATTACAAAATTAATTAGAATCCAAGCAAAAAATAATATCAAAATCCAAAAAATAAAATACATAATCTAGAATGCAAAATATAAAATCTAGAACATCAAAATAACCATATAATAGGGGAAAATGGGACTAAGGGATATAGAACATCCATCTATATAGCATACACAAGCAGGTGAAGGGTCTTGTTGGAAGTCTATTCTTTGTAATTCAACTTCTCATCACGTTGTTGCATCCACTATGAGATTTCGTGTAGTTGAGTTTTAATGGAGTTAAAACGATCATTAAACCAGGAAAAGTCAGTTCGGTTATCAAGTGCTAGGAGTGTGATTTATTCATCTATTAACTTAAGCAAAGTTTGATGGTTTCCAGATGGTCTAGCATATGTGTGCACAATCTATGCATTTCCTCAATGATTCTATTTTCAACATCATTGGAAAGCCTAGCTTCTCCTGAGCTAGTGGCTCCTCTAGTTAGTTGAGGAATTTGTACCCTTTTCCTTGTCCAATTCCCTTGGTCATTTTGTTCCAATCCTATCTTGTGTAAATATGATACAATTATCATTGTAGTGGAATTTATTGGTAAAAATTGATGTTCTTCAAAAAGTTATAGCTTGAATTTGGCAAAAAATGGGGTGATGGTCATACCATAAGGGAGGAACCTAATATCTGTTTGGCTAGATATTTGAGTATAAAATAAGGCATATTAAAATCAAGTTGGTTTTTGATCACCCACGTCAAAAACAACTTATCCTCCACAATTTGAGTAAAATTGGTGACCTTTGGAAGAATCACCTTGCACAAAGTGTAATGTATGATCCTATCTTCAGGGGATAAGTTAGTAATGAGTAGTTTCCCACTTCTATCTCAAGGGGTGGAATAAGGAAAAAGTATCCTAATAGTATATTCCTTGTTGTAATCTGGAAAGGATCCTGCAGTAAGCTTCAGCGGTGATGCATCCATGTCAACTACAGTTGCTAAAACTTTTGAATTTATCGCTAAGTGTTTTTTCATCACATAACAAGATAGTTTGCCATTAGCAGTAACTAAATTTACATAAAACATCCTAACTAGCCTAGGGTATGTTGTTCCTCTATAGGTTAAAAAAAATTTGTAGCCTATATTTTGCTAATAATCTAGGTAAATGAGTTGTCTCTAATAGTTTTTCACTAAGACACTTAAGTGGTTCTACCTTCCTATTAGATAACTAAAGATAGGTTGCATACTCACTTGCTGATTGGAAATGAGACTCCTTTTCTAATGGATTAGATGTTTGTGCTACTAATTTTTCTTTTCTTTTGGAGGTTAGAAATTTGATTCTTTTGGACATTTTGCTAAGAGATTTGGGTTGTTAGGGTTTTGGCTTAGATTTTGGGATTTTGTGATTTGAAAATGTTTGGATGAAATCATTCAAATAGAAGTCTTAGATTTGATGTTTTTAACAATTACGTGGAAGAAATTTGCGTAAAAAGTGAATGGGGGCTTAAGATTAGAGTGAGTGAAAGAAAGAGTTTTTAGTGGTTGCAAGAAGAAAAACTATAAAATGCAGTTCAAATTGATTCAAGTATATATAGAAACACATTGTGAATTGATTCATAGATTGATTCAGGGAGCAAATATGCAAGAGTGAATCGATTTGGATATGAGTTTGTTCATTAAGATTCTTATGCAAATTGATTTTGGAATTGATTCATCCAGGTTAATTAAAGCTTTAAAGAATTTTGACACCTTCCTGAAAGATTAAAAATTTGGTGAATCTTGAGTTGTGAATCAATTTTTGAATTGATTCATAAACTCAAAGAAATCTTGGAGAAATTTGAATCGATTTAGAGAGTCCTGAAAATAGTTTTCATGTAATTCTATTCCAAAATGGTTAATAGATGATGTGTTTGCCAGTTTATGATCAATTTAACACCATTGAAAACTCATATCTCACATCAAATACCTGCAAAACAAACTTAAGGAAATCTTCAACGCCTAAGTTAGAATTTGCAAAGTAAAATACAATCAAACATAAAAGATAAAAATATCAAAATGCTGAAGATTGGAATCACTTGATTTCCTTTATCACAAAATTGACTAATGCTTAACAAGTTATGCCTTAGGCCTTCAACAAGTAAGACATTATCAATATAGTAGTTTGATAACTTAATAACCTAACCTTTACCTATTACAATCCCTTTTGCATTGTCCCCAAATGTTACTTTATCTCCATTAATTGGTGTGAGAAAGATGAATTTAGCTTTGTTCCTAGTCATATGGTGAGAGCAAGCACTATCCAAGAACCATAAGTTGCTTCTTTGTCTCCCACAAACCTACAAAATAGAAATTATGCTTGCATTGGTGGTACTCAATGGATCTTGGGTCCAGATTTGTTAATAAATATAGCAAGATTTCCTTTAGAGGTAAATGCTTTAGGTAACCAAATTAATTTCTCATTTGATTTCAAAACATAAGTTCCATTTTTATGTGGACAATATCTAATGTGATGTCCTCTTTGATTACAATAGAAGAAATTTATGTAACCAAAGTTCTTTTTTGTCTTTTTTTATTTATAGCCTAATTCTTTCTTATTTTGGAAATCCTTTTGACTCTTTAAGATATTGTTGAGTCTCATCTTACTATAAGTAAAACCTTGTAAAGCTTTGGTCAAGCTACTTATTTTAGACCTATAGGTTTCACATCAATCATAGACTTTACTTTCACTTTGCGATTTTTCAATAAGACATTTAAGTCACTATTTTTTTCCAATTTGTTTAATTTTCTTAAGCAAGCTTTGATTTTCAATGTTTGTATGTTTTAACTCTTTCTTAGCTTTTAGTAATGATTCATAAAGCTCATTGTATAAATCATCAATCTTATCATCACTAGAGCTAAATAGAGTTTAATCATATACCTCAATGTCTTTATTTTCTTAAGCCATGAGGGAAAGCAGCGCTTCTTCCTCTTTTTCTTCTTCTTTTCTAAAATCCACTTCCTCATCTCCCCAAGTAGCTAAGTTGGCTTTCTTAAAGGATAACTTCCTTTTCTTCCTTTTTTCCAACTGCTTCTTTAGATACACGAGCAGTTCGATTTGAAATGTTTGGGCTTCTTACATTTGAAATATGTTTGAGTGGTGGTAGAAGAATTTCCTTGTTCAATCTTATTTTGGTTTCTTCTTTGTGAAGCAGCTCTTCTCTTTTCTCTGTTTCTCTTTTCCTTGAGCAATCTCTGCAATTTCTTGCTTAATAAGGCCATGTCATCTTCTTTATCTCCACCTTCACCACTATCTTATTCATTTTCTTCATCATCAAATGTGTTTGTAGATTTTAGTGCTAAGGTTCTCCTCTTTTTATCATCACCATTCTTCTTGTATCTTTTCACCTTAAGCTCATGTTTTTCTAAGTTGCCATAAAGCTCTTGAATTGTAAGCATTCCCATTTAGAGTGATTCTTTGATAAATATAACTTTAGGTTGCCATTCCTCTGTCAGTGACCTTAATATCTTGTGCACTAGATTTGCATTATTAAAAGTTCTACCAAGGAGCATGAGATAGTTAGTAATAGTAGTAAATCTTCGAATAAGCTTTTTAATAGATTCTCCTTCTTCCATTTTAAACATCTCATATTGGGAAACCAAGACATAAACCTTAGAGGCTTTGACTTGTGTGTCCTAATGTGAGTTACTTCCAATGTGTCTCATATTTCTTTTGCTATGGCACAATTAGATATTCTCTCATATTCATTTGGAGAAAGAGACTTAGAAATGATCTACTTGACTTTGGAGGCTAGAAGATGTCTTTTCTTTTCCTCCTCAGTCTAAAGAGATTTGGGTTTTCTTGTACAATCCCATTAATTAAAGTTTTTGGTGGATCATATCCGTCCTCAACTATCTCTTATATGTCTACATCAGTGGCTTTAATAAAATCTTTGATTTTTTGCTTCCAATAAGTGTAATGTTGTCCATTAAAGCCTGGAGGTTTATTTAAATATGGACATTTAGGTAAAAGAATAAAACTAGAATCCATGATCATCTTGAAATTAAAGGAGTATCAAGAGCTAAATCTCTGATACCAATTATTGGTTTGGATTCTAGTTGGATTTTAGTGGAAGTCTTGAATCTTCTTTAGGAATTTAAAAGAAAATTATCAAAGTTAACTTAATGGATGTAATTACTTAAATTGGTATGCAAGAATCAATTGTTATCACTGTTTTGAGAGTAATTCAAATTTCAAAAATAATTTATCAAACATAATATGTGCAAGTAAAAAATTAATGCAGTAAAGTAAGAAGACATCGAAATTTTTAAAGTGGTTCCACTTCAATCGAAACCGCAATTGAAGTGGACATCCACTCGACCAAATCCTCAATTAAATGATCCTAATTTAATTAAAAATTACGTAAAAATTTACTGAGGTCTTGAGAACTAGTTTAGATACAAAAATTCTTTACACCTTCTAAAACTATAATCAACCTCACAATTAGAGAAGATGCAAAGGGAATATCAACCTCTCCATCTATATCGTAGATTTCTAAACCCTAGAAATCAAAAATAGAAATAAGGTTTCAAGATAAAAAATACAATACTTGAATTAAGATATGGATCTTAATTATCTAATGTGTGTTCTCCTTCAATTTGATCCAAGAATGATTCAATTTGATGAAAATAGATAAGGTAGAGATAGATTTGCTTTAGGCTTTGTTTTCTCTCAGTTTTTCACAATTTGTTATGTTTGAAATGAGGCTAAGTTGTATTTATAGTGTGGCAATCAACATTTAAAAAATAACTAACTTTCAGACTGTGAATTGATTCCGAGTGATTACCAACTTATGAATTGATTCCTAAATCGATTCGTCTATGAATATCATCAAGAACTTCATGACTAAATCGATGTGTGAATTGATTCACAATTTCATTTAAATAGGTCATGAATCAATTACCTAATTGATTCATAAAAATTTTTAACCTTCGGTAAAAATGATTTTTTTAAAATAATTCTTCATGAATTGATTCATGTTCATTTTCATAAGATTTTCAATATGAATCGATTTGTGAATCAATTCACACAGTGAAAAATAGTTTCTTATAAAAATTGTACTTGTGAAAGTGCATTTGGAAACTTCATTAGAAAACTTTTGATTTTAACTCATTTTAAGTAATTTATTTCTACCTTAATTTAACTGATTTAAGAGACTTATTTGGATCAATATGAATTAGATTACACTTATAAAAAATCCTAATTAATACAATAAAATTGCTATATCTAAAGGTAGATATCTTGAATAACATTTAGTCAACTTTGATCCTACAATCAAACAATAAACACTAAACACATGGTTAGATTGTGATATTGCTCAAAATTATTTTTTAACATCAAAACTAAAGAAAGTATGATAGCAAAGCTAACAACCTCCCCAACAATGCTAATAAGGATGACCTTATCAGATAGGCAAGGGGTGTTTAATAAGTTCAACAATGTCGAGCCAATATGTAATTCATATTGAAACTCTTTAACTGGAGTAGATCGATAAGGGGAGATTGTATGTGACAACGGAGTAACCTGCATAAGGAACAAAGTTAGTAATGCATGACAATAATGTTCAACTGAGCATACTTCAATGCTCAAGTTAGTTCCATAAACAAAGCTTCAATATGAGCAGTGAGTATGAATTGAGTAAGAATGATAAATGGGGGTTTTTATAAGCATCAATCATGCTATTTGTTATGCTTTTGGGTGAATAAAGAGCATCCATGTGTTCATGACACATCATTGGTGTGAGTGAGATTCTTTCTTTCAAGTTGATGGTGTAGTCATACCATTTGTGCATGTCTTTAAGTGTGTTAGCTTGTATAAGGATTATTGACAATGATATGGATTGGTCATTCAATCGAGTCCTTTAGATGGTCTGCTAGCTAGGGATCTAGGCCGAGCGACCGTTTGCTAAGCCGATCAACCTAACACGTCCTGCCTATTTGATCAACTATGACCATTCAAGTTGGTACCTTTTAATGATATATTATGCTTAGGTCGATCCTCTAACCACAGTCCAATGATCATTCATCTTAGGTTGTGTTATTTGCCTCCCTACTCGTACGTCATTGTTTGACCAGGGGTGACTTCTATATCCTTGTGCTAACTAATGAGTGGCTATTCATAGAGTTGGTTAATTGAGATAAAAATATTTAAGATATGATAAATTTTGTTTTTTGAGTTAGCCAAGGAGAAAAATATAACAGTGATTGAAAAGAAAAAATCGGTTAAGCTGCTTCTTCAAAGAGATTAAGAGCTCGAAGTTGAGTAAAAGAGTCATGCTAAAGACAAAGAATCTTTTGTAGCCAAGGAGAAGAAACTGTAAAAAGAAGTGTCTAAGGTTAAGGTTTTTAGCTACCTCATGTACCAATCAAGCTTTGACCAGGCCATCAAGCAAGTGAAACACTTTAACCCTGACTTGCCGATTGACTTCTCGAACACTGATAAGGACATGTTATTGAAAACTATTTTGAAGAAGTTTGGCCTTGCCTAATCATTTGAAATTTTCTTTAGGTGTTCCTATATTTTGAATATTTTGTACTGGATATATTTTGGTCATTTTACATGTTAAGTAACTACTCGATCTTTATATGTCAAAAGGCTACTCAGCCTTTGTGTGTCGAGAAGACTACTTGATCTTTTACATGCTGATTGACCACCCAGTTGTTTACATGTTGATGGGCTACTTGGTCTTTGAAGTGCTGAGGGACTACTTGGACTTTGAGTGTTGAGGGGCTGATTGGTTTTTAAAGTGCCGAAGGGCTACTCGGGCTTTGAATGTCAAAGGACTACTTAGTCTTTGAAGTATCGAGGGACTACTTGGACTTTGAGTGCTGAGGGACTACTCAGGCTTTTAAGTGTTGAAGGACTACTCTATCTTTGTATGTAGAAGGGACTAACCAATCTTTTGCATGCTAAATGACTACTCAATCATTTACATGCCAAGGGGCTACTTTGTCTTTGAAGTGCCAAAGGCTTGACTTTGAGCTCATGGTTTAATCTTTTCGATTTTCAATTGTTTTTCACTATTTTCTTTCTTTCATTTGATTGGTTAAACATGTAGTTTATAATTTTAAATTTTTGTCACTTGTTTTTACTTCTTTTTTTTTCTTTGACTTTTGTGAGCTTTTCTTGCTTAGGTCAATTGATCGCAACGAATAGATCCTACAATGAATAAAACTAGCTGTGCAAAACGGAAATAGATCTGTTGAGCATAGATTAGTATGTATATAAGAATAAGAAATGGTACTTGCTATGTTTTTCCCTTCGTTTCAAGTAGATGTTGGGCCTTTCTTATGGGCTAGAGAGTCGATTGTTTTCTGGCTTTTAGGCTAACCAATTTATATGGAGATTGGTATGTTCTAGAATGAGCATTTGAACTTTGCACTTTTTTATGCCTTCTAAGGAGTTATAATATTTCTCATGATTTTGTCATACTCTGTAATTTTTTCTCATGCTTAACTAGCCTTTTTTTTATGTAAGAGGTGTACTCTTTGATTGGCTCTACTCGACTTGTCTTTGAGAGAACTCTACTTCTTCAACATTTATATATTTTTCTAACTAAGCCAACAACTCTAATATGGACAACGGTGAGGATTTTGCTAAAGACATGGAGAAGTGCCTCGATTGTAGTCCTGAACTAATCCAGTGCACTGCTATCCTCCCATTAGGCTATTTGATTTTCAAGGCTAAGGTATTGAAACAAGCAAGATACTTCTTCAAAGTCTCTCATCATTGTTAAAAATTGACCAAAATGGTTAATGGTTTCTTGAGCACTCGACTAGTTGTGAAGTGAGTGAAGAATGCTTAAGTCAATTGCTCAAAGCTACTGATCGACTGGTAGGGCAATGCCATGAACCATCTCAATCTGGCTTTTTTAAATGTCATTGAGAAATCTTGACACTTGATAGCATCTAGGGTTATAGATAACAACATGGATGGCTGAAAAGCTTCCAAGTGTTCTTAGGGGTCCGTTATTCCTTCGTAAAACCTAATGTGGGTCGGTAGTTTGAAGTGATTAGGTAGCGAAGCAACCATTACAACTGGAGTGAATGGATGGTTATCTTCGTGGCAAGAGGAAGATTGATGGGAACTTTGTGTTTGGCTTTAGATAAGATCAATGGTTAGATTCAGTGGATCATACAATTTATGAATGTGATTGTTAGGAATTTGCTAATGATGATTGAATTCATTTAGGTTTGGTAGGAATAGATTGGTGATTTGTGGAAGCTATATTTGAGAATTCTAAATTTGAGGTTTTTATCCTTGAAGATGCTAGTGGTTCTGCACTGAGTTAGTGATGGTGTTCATCAGATTAAGAATGGTTGTCTTTGGAGCTAGCTTGAGCTAAATGAGGATTTGATGTGGTTAGTGGACTTGCCATAACTAAGGTGGGTTGTGTGGTAAAGCAAGTTAAGAATGAGGGAAGAAATTGATTTGAATTTGGCCTGAGACAAGGTTAATTTCAATGAAAGACAAACTCAATGGGTGAAAAAGTGGTGGAGGAAAAGCTAGCTGAGTCTATGCGTGGCAAAGAGCTTCTAACTCTCCCAATCGTTGGTAGACTTATTCCACTAATGTATCATGCTCGAGCTCAACAGTAATTTTTTGAACCTCATCTGCCATTTGATCTCAGCAATGCTCATCTTGGGCCTTTTTGTGATGATGATGTTCTTCAAAAGACAACAGAACATGAATGGATGGGAGCAAGAACGTTGTGACATTTAGGTGGCTAGGAAAGCCATAGATGACGTCAAATGAACTCTTTAACTATAGTGAATCGACAGAGGGAGATTGTATGCCATAGTATAGTGACCTGTGCAAGAAACAAAGTCAGTAGTACTTGATGAAAGTAGTCGGCTGAGCACACTCTAGCATTTAAGTTAATTCTATAAGCAAAGTTTCAATATGAGTAATGAGAATAAATTAAGTAAGAATGATACTGTTGATGGTGGTTTTCAGTTAAACCTGAATCCAACCAATGAAAGGGGTTCTTTAAGGACTCAAGCTATTTCCTAGTTGTTGAGACAGTAGAAAGGTGCTGAATGGCATGAGGAAATGGTAGAAGAGAGAAATACACAGGGGGTTTAACGTGATTTGGCTAAATCCTGATGGTACCGGACCTTATGTCTACGGAGATGTTTAATTATATTGAAGAAGTCTTTATAGAGTTTTGGCTATGAATTCTGGCAGAGTTTCTGCTAGTATTAGTTACCTCCTTTACAAACGTTCTAGCCCCCCATTTATAAAAGCATAGAGGGATACGAATGGAACTAAGTTAACTATACATCTGTTATATCAAATATTAAATGTACAAGACTGCCTAGGATACTATATACTGGCTTCTACAGGTTACTTTTTGTGGGTGGGACCTAATAGTCGTATATGCAAAATGGCGATACAAGTTATTTGTTGGCTTTATGCTCGACCTTAGCGAGCTTCCAGCAGGGGAGGACTTCGTCCTAGCGAGCTTGAGCTTATGCATTGAGGATGTTGCTGGCTCGCAACCTCAAGCTGGTTCGGCCAGCAAGCTCTGGTCTTCAGTGAGCTAGAGTCTCTTCGTGACCTCACGATATGGCGAACTTATCCTTTTAACAAACTTGGCTTCTTCTGGGCTTTTGCCAACCTGTTTCGCCATGCCGAATTCTGCTAGTAACAGATACTTAGTGGTGTATATAGGTGTCAATCACATCATTTATTGTGCTTTTGGGCGAACGGAGAGCGTCCATGTGTTAATGACACATTATGTGAGTGAGATTCTTTCTTTCCTGTTGATGGCGTAGTTACATCATTCATGGATGCCTCTGAGTGTGCTAGCTTGTATGAGGATTGTTGATAGTGATATGGATTGGTCTTTCATAGGCATGGCAACGGGTCAGGTTCGGACGGGTATGACAATATCCATACCTGTACTTGTCAGAAAATTTTATACCCATACCCTACCTATACTTGTGAATACTATAACGGGTTCAGGTACGGGTTTATACCCACAGGTATGGGTGTACCCGTGAGTATCCCCGCTAGAATTAAAAAAATCTAAATTACAGTTTGACCCCATGAACTTTTCATCGATTTCAAATAGGTCCTTACTAAAAATATGAAATTGTGCTATGGCTCCAACGAAAAATATTGAAATTTCACTTCAGTCCCTTAGCCAACATTTTTATTTTTATTTTTATGTTTGAGGCATTACATACACTACTCAAAACGACGTCATTTTGAGTAGTGTTTATATAAAAAAAATTATTTATATGGGTAAACTGGTTTGGGTATGGATATTTTCTCATACCCATACCCTACCCGTACCCGTTACGGGTATGATTTTCATGCATATACCCATTCACGAACACTTTTTCTCATATCCATATCCGCCCATTATGGGCAGATATCCATGGGTAAATGGGTATGCCGATAAAATTGTCATCCCTAGTTTTTCAACCAAGTCCCTTAGATGGTCTACTAGCTAGGGACCTAGGTCGATCAATGGGTCATGTCCTAGTCCAGTCGATTAATTATGGCTATGCGAATTGATACCTTTTGATGATTTATTGCGCTTAGGCTGATAGACCAACCACAATCCAATAATTGTTCATCTTAGGCTATGTCACATATAGAGTCCTAAATTATTAATGTACTAGACAATTTGCAAATGGCCTTGAACAAAAAGAAGTCAACCAATATATAATTCATACATGGGAAATTTTGTCATTTTGGCCAAATTTAATCTCTAAAGGGATGATTAACATTAAGCTAACGAAAATTACTAAATAATATTTAAGTCAATAAATTTCAAACTTTAGGGAAGGTTTGTGTAGATTATTTTGATTGAATCCAACAACAAAATAAAGTAAAACCCACCACTTTCCCATCCTTGTTGAAGTTATATTTGTTCTAACCAATCATACGAAGGTAAGTTTCCATATTATATAACTTTTGGTGGGTATAGAAACAATTTTAAAAGATTAGTTTAGGAATAGTTTGATACAATCAAATTGTTTTTTCATGTAACCCGATTGTGTCAATGCCTTTGTGTTTTGCTGTTATGTAGTTATTTCTCCCTTTAGGGAATGCGGGTTTGAGGTTTTTAAGTTTTTGTTTTCCCTAGTTAAACAACTTGGATTTGATTATCTAATTTTATCCCGAAGGATTGGGGTTGATAAAAAAAAAAGGAAAAGAAAGATTTTTAATGGTCACATGAATACTTATATGTATGTGCCGTTAATTTATTGATGAAAAATAAATAAATATTAATAAAATACATATAAATTAAAATATAAAAAGATTAGATATATATTTTTAAAGGTGTGGATATTATATATACATCACCTAGAATATAAGGGATTTAATGCATCTTAATCTAATAATTATGTATATCTAATTTGTATTTTATTTTTATATCCCCTGGTTACCATAATTGAACATTCACTACTTAATTTTTTTTTTTGTAATATTTACATTATCAATCAATTTCTTAAGATGTAATATAATGAAAACATATTTTTTAAAATTACTAAATATTATAAAATAATATTTCAAATTATCATAGTGTAACTACATCATTAATCATATCATGAAAATGTACTCATTCATGTTTAAAATCAAAATGCATAAAATTAAATTATAGTTTAAATTATTTAGTAATCATAAACTAAAATTATTATATGATACATATAAATAGGTTATTATCTTTTTTATATAAATTATGCATAAAAATACATTATTTCTTGAAAAAAGATGATAAAAATAATTATCTGTTTTTATTTTAATTGATAAGATTTATACAAATATTAATGAAATTGTATTTTTAAATTCAAAATTTATAAAATTAATACATTTAATAAATTAAGATTAATATAAGTATTAAATTTTGATTTATTTTTATAAAAAATTAATATCATCGCATTTATAATATTCAATGATAGCTTAAAATATCCCTAACTTTTTTTTGTCTCAAAACACAGAGAAACAATTCATAAATATACCTTAACATATCTGTAACTTCGAAACAAAAGCACTAATCCCAAAGGAGGGGGAAAAAACAGAGGAAAGAAAATGAGAAAAAAGAAAATAAGAAGAAAAGAATTTATAATTTTATTGTTTGGTTGAATAGAAAATAAGATGAAAGAAAAAGAAAAGGAAAAAATTTTCTTTGTTTGTTTGAGTAGAAAAGTGAAAGGAAAAAAATTATTTTATTTTTGTTAACAATTTTTATATCATATTTATAATTGTGATTTGCCATCGCCGGTCATGCGCCTTAATATTTGCCAATGAGATAAAATTGAAAAATGGTTGATAAGAAAAGGAACAAAATGCAATTTAGGCTAATATTTACTTAATCCCTATTTTTTTTTTTTTTTCCAAATCCAGTTGACAACTTGCTGTATTTTTTTTTATTTAAAGATAAGCATTTTTAAATTTATTTTAGTACTGTCTGGGTGAAAAATATCTTTCATCTAGGTTGAATTTATTTGTCTTTAGCACAAAAAGACAAAAATGTTTGGTTTCCCACTTTCATTTATGCGGAGACTGTGGATCTGTCTAGTTGAAAATGATTGCACAAATTAATATATTATTTAATTGAAGGCATTAAGGGGTGTTGGACTGAGAAAGAAGCACCCAGAGACAAGATGTTGGCTGTGTTTTGGGATAAAGCTAAAACGGGTAGTAGAAGCAGAAACACTTGCAGAAGTGATCATAGAGGAAGAAGAAGCAGAAGACGGCATTGAGTTAGGACAGCAACAACAGCAACTCAAATCCGCCTATTTTCTGCTCAGTGTTGAGGGGAAAATTTTGTACTAGGACCTACATTCAATTTTCCACGGATTCTTTCCTGTCTCATCTTCTTTGCACATCTAAACAGGTTTATACAGTACTTTCCTTCCAGTTTTTCTGTCCTTTTTTTTTTTTTTTTTTTGCTTTCCGCTCAAACTCTGCCCAAACAAACAGAGGGTAATTTGTGATATGATTGATAATTGATTCTCCATTTAAAGATTGGCTTTT
>JANHAO010008810.1:0-18925 GCA_026873985.1 Saraca asoca | reverse complement strand
TACCAAGAACAAACTAACTAAACTAAGATAAAAGTATAGCAAAAATCACAAATTAACAACCAATCAAGAGGTGATAATTAACATATTTATAGACATTTTACTCCTTTATCAGGTCGACATTAAGTTTGTGTGACATAACCCCAGGGTTAATTCCCACCATGTCTTCATGATTCTTGGCGAAGACGTTCAGATTTACCTTAAGAAATTTAGTTAACTGTGCTTTCACATCCAAAGGCAAGCTTTTCCCTAGTTTGAGGAATCTCTCAGCATTCACCTCACTGACTTACATGTCCTCAAGCTCCTTTATTGGGCCAATGGCTTGGTTTGCACCCACCTCGCATGGGTCGAGGTCATGGTTGACCCATGTTGTGCTCATGGCCTGTGGTTCTCCACCAGACACCATATATACCTTTTTTCCTCTTACTCTGAGCTTAATTGCATCCTCATAACAGTGTTAGGCTATTTGTTATTCACCTCACACACATCCGACCCTATGGGGCATCAAGAATCTGATAGTGAGTGTGCTAGTTGATGTGACCATAATTAGGTCGTTCATTACGAGTCGCCCCAACATGACATTATATGCTAAGGGACAATTTATGATTAGGAAGTCTGCTAGGATAATGGCTTGGTGATTTGAGTCTCCTAGAGTGATTAGGAGCTTAATCTACCCCATTAGTAATATTCCATCCCCTATGAAACTGTAAAAGAGCTTAAGGGAAGGCCTTAACTAGTTCACACCACCCTTCTTTGCTTGAAACACCCTTTATACATAACGTTCACCAAGCTGCCAGTGTCTATTATTATTCTCCACACCTCGGTGTTACCTGTTCTGGCTCGGATAACCAGCATGTCATTATGGGGAGAGTGTATTCCCCATGCATCTTCTATGAAGGTGATGCTATCTGAGGCTATTATGACTTTCTTGGCAAGTCTTTCCTATTTTCCGTGACTCATGAGTATGACATGGCTTGCCTATCGTATATAGCAGTCGTGCGACTTGTTGGAAGTGCCTGCAATGTGAGGCCCACCATGAATGATGAATATAATCCTCATCATGAGTGCCTCCTCATGTTTAGGAGCTTGCTGATACTGGTGCTGCACTGGCTGTTGGGGTCGTGGAGGTTGATGTCCCGAAGGTCATACTATATAATCCTTCAAGCGACCTCTCTTGATGAGATCTTTAATTCAATCCTTGAATGCCTAGCACTACGAAGTATTGTGCCTGACCTCATTATGATAGGCACAAAACTTATTTCCGTTTCTACACTCGGGAGGAACCTTTATGGATCTAGGCTCCCTAAAGTCCTCTTTATCTTCCTCTATTGCAAAGATCCTATTTGGAGTATCCAATAGGACGCTATAGCTATCATGGCAACCTTGGTGTTGAGGTCACTCACCCTTGGCCTTTTTTGTGGCCTGGCCATCAGCGCCATCCTTTTGACTCTCCCTGTTATTTTAGCCATTGCTTCTCTTTTTGCTTCAGTTGGAGCCACTCACCTCATCCTTCTGGTTAAGCTTCTTTAGGTTAAAAGTCTCTTCCCACCTAATTTCCTTGGCTATTTGCTTGTAGAATTCACCCAAGTCCCTTACTGGAGACTTGTATATACTCTCATAAAGTTTCCCGTCTTTACAAAATCCCATCGAGATCGCAGTGAGGATGCTTACATCTAAAGGATTTTCTACATTGTTGACCTCATGCCTAAACCAAGTGATGTAGTCTTTTAACGATTCATCTCTCTATCGACAAACTATTGCAAGGTGACAGAATGATACAAGCTACCTTCTTAGTGCCTTATCTGTGTGTATTCTCTTATGGCATTCTTTCCAACTGTGAATGCTATTAGTTAAGAGACTCCTGAGCTACATCTGAGGTATTTTTCCAAGGGTGGCAAGGAAAACAAGGCATTTAACCAATGGATTGGTGGTCTAAAGATCCATTTGGACATTGAACGTGTCCAAGTGGTTATACAGGTTGTTATCTCCATTGTACTATGGGATGTTTGAGACCTTAAACCTACAAGGAAGAGGTTCTATCTTAATTTCCCTGGTAAATGGTGTCCTCTCCTCATAACGGTATTGTTTGTCCTAAGTCAGTAGACGTTTCTCTAATTGTTGTACCCTCTAAAGTAGTTCTTTGATCATCGGGTCTTATGTCTCAAACTAATGGCTGGTGGTTCGATGACTCCTGTCACCTCCCTAGTCATGGAAATGGCGATTTGAGGCTTTATGCCTTCTACTGTGCTCATGAACTGATGAGTAGCAATCTGATCTACGTACATGATTGGTCCTGTTCTAGTTTTCTTCTTAACGCAAACCCTCATATCGTTGATCATTAGCTCGATGAACCTCTGACCTTAGTCGTGAATTGGACTAGTGAACTGAACCAACTCGTTGATATTCTTCTCTGACAGGCCTCTTATACTGAACTTTTGGCTGCTGAATTCTCCTTTTGGTACAATGACATCAACTTGTCTTCATGCACCCTGGGTCTATGCGTATGCCAGTGCCCTCACCATATCAGCCAACTCCCTCACTATGTTTTCAAGTGCCTTTTGATGCTGGTGCCATGCTTGCACTTTATCAGTCCCAAAAATAGCAGGCTAGCAAGCGGTTAATGGAGCCATGCCAGTGACACTACTCTTTGTAGGGGTAGTAGAGGCACCTGTCACAAGGAGGACTGAGCCCCTAAGTGATAACATTTCCCGTTGTTGCTGCACGTGACCTTCAGGCTGGCTAGCGATAGCGTTTATACTTCTGGTGTTTCTTCCTCTTGTCATTACTGTTGCATAGTAAATCAGAGTGTGTGTGTGTGTGTGTGTAGTTTGGGCCCTCCTTCTAGCACCAAAATGTTAATAGTAAAATCCGATTAACAAGTAAAGTTCAGTAAATCACAAACTACAGATTGTAAGTGTGTAAGGTAGAGATTGAAAAGGAGGAAGAACAAAGGACACCAAAAGTTTTTTAACGTGGTTTGACTAAAGTCTATATGACCTCTACGTCCACGGTGGTTATATTTGCTATTACGCAGTTACTTCTTTGTGTAGTCTAGCAGAGTTACAATACATGTATTCTCTCGCTATTTCAATAGAGTTTCTACATTTATTTTTCCTCTCCTCTTCTACAATGATTTTTCCCCTATTTATAGAGGCAGAGGGTTACAAATGATAAATTGTAAAACTATCTTTTCTACCGTATTGGGCAATAAATGCTAGGCCATTCATTGTCAGTTTTTGAGGGCTAATCTATCGGTTGGAAGCATGTGCCTCTAGCTACTGACTAGACTTTGGTGGTTTGCACCTATACATGAGATAGCTCACTTGGTGAGCTGAGTTCGCACTGAGCAACCTGCAGGCTAGTTCTCGCGACCTCGTCCTGGAACGGGCTGGGCCATTCTCAGTTAGGCTACTCCATTGGGCTTTTACCAGCCCATTTCATATGGTTCCAAAAAATACCCACAACATATGTAAACAACCAAAAAGTCTTCTTATATAATAAACAAACACAAACTCTTTTTATATCTTATTGTTAAAATATGGCTTTCCATTTAAAAGGTTTTCATAAATTAATCATGACTGATCAAATGCGTAAAGCATTATATGAGTATAGTAGAAAGCACCCCATATGTACTAAAAAAAATTACAGAAATGGTTATCTAAAAATTTTCACTTGACAGTTAGTTAAGGTGTAATATCAAATACACTCATCAAAATATCTCTCGATTAATGTAAAAAAAAGTTATCAGCCTAACTAGCACAAACCATCAAAGTTTCTAGACATGGAAAAGGCTATTTATGAGTGGTTTCTTCAATACCAAGATCTTATGAATATAACATATGAGGTAATTTTGGAAAAGGCAAAAGAGACTATGAAAATATTAAACCTTAAAGAGACTTCAAGATTTAACTTATCTCAAGACTGGCTTGAGAAGTTCAAGTTAAGATATGGAATTAAATCATTTTGAAATTTTAGGGAAAATGGGTCAGTTGATATGTAAGACATAGAGAAGAAATTAGAGTTTATAAGGGAAAAAATAGATCAATTTTCCATGAAAGATCTTTTTAATATGGATGAAACAAGATTATTTTATAGGTTGCAAACTGATCATTCTCTTGCAACAAAGCAACTTGAAGAAAAAAAATAAGACAAAGAAAGGCTTACAATTATTGTTTGTTGTAATGAAGATGGCTCAGAAAAATTTCCTTTATCAATCATTGGAAAGTATGCAAAATTACATTGCTTCAAGAATGTAAACATGAATTCTTTAAACTGTCAATATCATGCCAACAAAAGATCACGGATGACAGCAATGCTTTTTGAGGAATATATTTGATGGCTTGGTAACAAAATATAAGAAAAAAAAAACTTCTCCCGGTGATAAATAATTGTTCATCCCATCCAAAGAATATTAAAGGATTACAAAATGTTGAACTATTTTTTTTTTACCACCTAACATGACATAAAAAATCCAATCATGTGATGCAGTGATAATAAGAAATTTCAAGATGCATTATCATAGAAGATTTTATCATAAACTTTTGGAGGGTTATGAATTGGGGCAAAGCAATCAGGGAAAGATAAATGTTTTGGATGCAATCAATCTTGCAGTCTTAGCTTTGACAACAAATGTTCATGCAAAGACAATAGTGAATTATTTTTGACATTGCAAAATTCATTCAATGGAAAAAAATGGCCTCAAAGAACTTAAATGATCCTTTAAATAAAAAAGATATTAATAAACTTAAGACGGTAATCAATTATTTGGGCTGCCGTAATAAAATGGATGTCAACTACCTATTGGATTATCCTGATAAAAATGATACAAGTTTAGAGGTCTCAAGTTTAGAAAAAATTGTTGCTAGCATCATTAAAAATCTTGCTAATGATGAAGTTGGGGATGATATAGTAACTTTGGAGCTTGTTACGCATAAAGAAGCACTCAAAGCATCAATAACTCTTTATAATTTCTCATTGCAATATAATAATTCAATTCCAGAGCTTTTACATGCGATAAGAAAAATTAGGAATAAGATTCAATTAGATTTAAATTTTAATAAAAAATAAATAACAATAAACTCTATGATATGTAATTTTAGTGATTATTAATTTATGATATGAATGGAACTAAGAGGTTATGTAAAGTTCTCAAAAAAATCATTTTCTTATTATTTTGTTGAAATTATTAATTTAACTCGTTAGTCTAAGTCGAGATCAGAAAAACTATTATTTAATAAATATTATAAAGATATCAAATATTAATTTATAAAGATTTTACTATAGTATAAGCAGCCAGCCTATGGAAAACTTTGAACCTAATCTAATTTTCTCTCAATGTTAATAAATAAGTTTATTTAAATATTATCTTTTCTAAGCTTATCTCATCAACTTATCCAATCAATTTATTTAATAATTAATATATGTATTAGAAATATGTATATATAATATAAAACCAATTAATTATGTGTAAAGAGGTGGAAGAAGATTTATTTAATATTCTATCAAAAAATTGAGCGCCTGCAGCATTGGGCAAACTCAATTGAATAACCACGTGATACCGTCAATTATGTGTCGCTCGCTTGACCATCTTCTAGAAAATTCCGGTAAATAAATTTTTTTTATATTGACGAGAATATTTTACAAATTTATTTGTTCAATCAATTAATTATTTTCATGGTGAGTTACACGTCTGTGTATGCATCGCCCGTGAAGGATAAAAACAAGCATTTAACTATGCAAGGCACGTGGATGCAGGTGTTTTTTTCCTTTGAGTAATTTAAGATTTTTATTTTTGAGAGTTATAGATTTTTTTTAATTTTATTATTCAATATTTCAATTTGAATGAATTGGATCATATTATTAGTTATGCATTAAACTAATAATAAAAAATTGGCATATCTTAATAAAATTATCACATATATATATTAAAATTAAATTAAAAATTTTTTAATTTAAATACACTAACCTTTGATATATAAAAAAATTAGACTGAAAAAACTCATATCTCATTAATTTTATTCTTGTTATATGTTGAAAATGTGATCCCGCGAGAACGAGTCCATAGAGACAACAAAGGTGAAACCCTCGGAAGGAAGTCTCATGGTACCGCATCGTAAACGACAACGGGAGCTGCGAGCACTTATCTCTCGGCCACAGCGCGACTCGGGAGGCAGAAGGTGTGAAGATCAACCTCGCAACCGCTGAACTCGCACTCGTCTCTCAACGACGCTCACGACTACTCCAAACCTATGAAGCCCTCGCTGGAAACAACATGACGTCTTACCTGACGCTGAAGCAGCTAAAAACCTATATGCCGGCCTAGGCCTGCCCCCGCAAGTCTACCGGCTAAAAGGAGTCTTTTCACCATCTGTTGATATAACATAACTGTAGCTTGTAATAAATGATCAGAGCTCGTCCACCCTCTATAAATAGGATGATGTTGTTAGCAAGAGGGGAAGAAGAACAGATCCAAACAATCATAATAAAAATACCCTCAACCGTGGACGTAGGGTCCAGTAATCTTGAATTTGGCCGAACCACGTAAAATCCTGTGTTCTTTCTATTGTTACTCTCTTCTCTTGCTACCTCAGCCAGTCATCCTCCTCACGCGAATCAACCTAGAACAGGTCAGGGGTTCCAAAGAATTCCCTGTTGGCCGAAGTTTGGTCCCCCTCACACGGACCATATTTTGCTGTCAACAATTCTCTTTTTCAACTAACAAAATAAAACACATGAAAAAATCTCATTTTTTAGCAACTTTATTTCTTAAAGAAAAATAATTTATTAGAAGCTTGAAAAAACCATAAAAACATATAGAATCCGTAATTTTTATTTATTGTTGAAAATAAAAAAATAAATTAATAATAACTTTTAAAATTTTCTTAATCATTCAAGCACATTGAGTAAGAAATGAAGTATTCAACCAAGTTAAAGCGTTAACTAATTAAAATTTAATGCATATTTGTTTAATTCATTTTTAATTTATTATAAAATTTTGAATATCAATTAAATAAAAGGATATAAATTTTTTAATCATTAAATATTTTATACTCAGTGTCTTTTTGACAAATATCTAAATTTTAATCCAAGTTAAAAATAAAATATAGGAATACAATGTTATTAATAAAGTGTGTGAGATTAAGGAGGTTTAATTTTTTTAATGAAAAATTTTGAAAATAAAAATAAAAGGTAAGATGTGAGAATGGCATGACTAAAAAATTCAACAGGTGTTAAAAGTTACAAAAAATAATGGAACAACATATTTTTTCTTATCACATATTTGTATGAGTTAAAGTTATTGACATTTCTATTTCTCTATTTAAATTCTTTTTTACTACAACTCCCAAAACCATCCTCATTTATATAATTTTTAAATTTAACTTATCACAATTTAATTATCTATTCATATATTTTTATTATAAAAATATAAGATTTTAGATTTATTTTTGTGATTTTATATATTCTTATGGTTTTTACAAACTTTCAAATAATTAATTCTTTTGAAGAAACAAAACCATTGAAAGAAGGGAATTTTTTTTCATATGTTTTATTTTGTTAGTTGAAAAAGAACAAAAAAAAAAGGGGAAGAGAATATGTAAGATGAGAGTTTTCTAAGCCTAGTTTTTTTTATATAAATCTAGAGTTTATTTATTTAAATTAAAAAAATTAATTTATTTAATTTTTTATGTCATGTTTTAATATACATGCAATAATTTTATTAAGTTATATTAACTTTTTTTGTTACTAATTTAATAGACAATTAACACTAAGATTCATATAATTAAAAAAATTTATCTTTAAAAAATAAAATTGGGAAAGTTGATAATGGATAAAAATGTTAAATTATTATTTTTTTTGGTATATTAGTTTGTTCATATCTTATCTACTGCTGGGCGAATCAAAGAAATACCACTTGCGTTTGATTTAAAAGATTCACAAATAAAATTTTGAGAGCTAAAACTATGGGATAATTTTATACATAGGTAAAGATTACACATTCAAAACATACGTAATGAATATTTTAAATTCACATTTTTAATTGAATAGACGTCCAATTTGAAGTGAGATAAAGAAGAAATTAAAATTGAAATCTCCATATACTACTCATAGGAAAGGTGTTGACTTAATCCAGCATTTTAACTCGTAAGATGAAAAGTAGTGTGTAAAATTAGAAAAATGGACTAGGAGTGTTTGTATAAGACAAGTAAGCAAAAGAGGGAAGGTGTCAGAATCATGTGACGTTAAAAGGGAAGGACACAACCATAAAGCAGTGGAGAGGAGAGACTAAGGCTGCTCATGCTTGTGTACCACAATAATTTTATTCCCACTTTTATTTTATACATAAACCAAAAATGTAAATTTTTATAAGGAAATAAAGATAAAAATAAACGAGTTTTGTTATACTCATTCTTTCATGAAAAGAAAAGAAAAAGAAGGAAGTAATCTTTTTGTCTTAAAATAATACATTAAAAAAATTATAAATTTGAAAATAAAAATTACATCTTAATCTTTTTGAAACAAAAAGAAAAGAAGAAGAAGTGGATCTGGATCTTATTTTTATATTCACGACATTAGAGAGATACGAAAAAGCGGGTCCCAGCGCCCCATGTTACTTTGTCAAAGTGAGTGGACCCGTCTTTTTTACTATTGCCATCATCCGTCTTGTGCTTTGCTTTTCTCCTTTTGTCTTTTTTACACTCTTTCTTTTTTTCAGCCTAAAGAAACAGTTTGTGTGGCCCGTGAAATCTCTCTCAACAGATTGGGTGGCTCCACGTTCAACGTTTGTGTCTAACTGAAACAGTGTCCCCACATGAACTTATTACTCTCACGAGTCTCTGAAAGTGGGTTTGGAGATAAATATAAATTTTATAAATATGAAGTTCACTTGTATTTTTTTATTTAACTTTTTCTTATAATAAGATAGAATGTGTGGCGGGTAAAATGTCGTAGAAACATTATCACTGTTACAAATTCTGAGTTTTCTTCTTTCTATTTATATATATATATATATAAAGGAAAGAAATTAGCCCTATCTCTGGATTGTTCGTTGCCTCACTTTTATATTCTTCTTATGGAAATTATGATTGCAATGAACTCGGAGAATCAAGAAAATTTTTATAATATGAATCTGACATATTAATTATTTATTAAATTATGATTAACCAAATCTTAATCATGTCCTTTCAGCAAGGACCATCCATCGAAACTCGAAGTTACAAGAAAAGAGCAAATTGATGTGGTATCATCTCGCCTCAAACTTCCAGAGGTATCGTCAATTAGCCCAACACAGATAAGCAATACTTCCAGAAATTTTAAAAACGTGTTTTGGAAGTTTACATGATTCGGGCAAAAAAGCGGGGAGTCCATTTCACTTTTCCATTTGTGCTTGTGGCTACCAATGCCATTCTCCCTCCTCCTCTCTGCTTACTGACCCCACCTCTAATTTTGTTTATACTCAATTTAACTTACCAATAATTCTATTATCGATTTTCTTAGGTTATTCTACTGGTTTATCATTGAATTCTTAACAAAATCACTAATTTGCTTACAATATCAATTTACTCATTTAACATCCTAACAAACTAATTACCATATTAAACCTAGTTGAATAGTTCAAAGATTAAATTGGTTTTTTCTAAAAAAAAAATTATATGTATTATAAAATAACAGTTCAAAGATTTATCTTGCATTAAACTTAATTGAATGCACTTAAAAAAATATTAAAGCTTTTTACAGTGAGAGGTGAAAATAAATATTGTATCTATTTTCATCATCATAGTCCTTATTGGCATCATGTTTAATTTATTCCTTATTTCTATGTGAGAAACATGTCTAGTAGTGGTTATTACTTATTATTTCATTATATTATATAGTTAAAAAAGGGTACATGTTTGGCGAGATTACTAGTATTTTAAAACATTTCCACCAATTGGGATTCTGAAGATTCCCATGAAAAATTTCAAAAGTTTGTCAAGCTTTATCCACCACTAGTTTAACTTAATTTATTTGTGTTGCTCTTGAGAGAAACAAAGTTTCTGGACCCGGTCGCTTGGAAAAGTTCAAATGATGAGAAAGTAAAGACAAGAGGGCTATGAGTGATTCAGAAATGCCCATAATTTGAATGGAGTTCCGAAGCATAACATGTTTTTTCCACATTTTGGTAACCATCGTTGTTGGTGATACCCGTTTCTGGAAAGACTTTTTATCCTCACAGAATTATAGAGGTGTAGGCCTTCAATTCAAATTATACTTCCCACTCACAATAATTGATATGAATCATTCATATGATAAGGAAATATAGGAGAGACAGATCAATTTTGCTTTTGACGATCATAAGAAATATGTATACCATAAAGTATTTAAAAGACGTCCCTTTAAACATCAGCAGGTTTGCCCGAGAGGTTAAGGGGGAAGACTTAAGATCTTCTGTACATAAGTACGCGTGGGTTCGAACCCCACAGCCTGCATTTTGTATTTTTTTCCCGCTTCCATCTTATTTTGTGGATAATAGTCCAATAATTGGCCCACTCATACAATGGCTGGATGATGACTGGGCTGGGCTAACAAATCATTGTGATTTTTTGCTTGTTTCTTGAGAAATATGATGTGAAGGTTTTTTTTTTGATAAACCACTCTTCTGTAAGAAAAAAAATATATAATTAAAAGTTTACTTACCTTAAGAATGATTTCGAAACTCAATTTTCAATTTTTGATTAATTCTTGATAACATGGGTGCAATTTTGTGGTTCGAGTAATTCGCACATTCGACTCAAGGTTTAGGTGCCTTATTTATAATAAACTTACAGCAAATTTCGAACTAATTTATACGTCAATGGTGATCAATTTTACTTTAAAAGTGCACTCCAGAATACTGCAATGATTCTGATAACACCATTGTTTGCAATGTAGACTAATCTTATTTGTGTGTCATGAGATAGAACTAAACATTATATCACAGCGTAATACAATGTGATATGGTTTTATATGCAAACTTTAGTTTCAGAGAAGGAAACTGGGTTTGAGATTCATCAGAAATGTTTTCGTTCAGCTGGGCAGCACTGAAAGAGAGAAAAAAAAAGAGTGCCAGACAGAAGCACGTGCTTGCTCCTTGTTAATCTCTTCGTTGCCCATCAGACACGCCGAGTAATGTTCAGCCATTACTAGCTGAGTTCATTGGGATCTGTGACCATTTATTTCCTACCATCTATCATTAATTGATAATTGATTTTCAGAAATCTACTAAGTCAACCAATCTGCTCATCTGTATTTTAGCCAAAAGAATCTATGGAGCAGTACATCATTTCCCGCTCCTTCAAAGAAAAACGTAGGAAAATACATTTTTTTAGGCTTTGTTATATAAACATAATAACTAGATACCAAAATAAAACCTAAGGACTTATTATAATACATTGAATAGAATGAATAAGATGGAAGGAGGAGTAGTGTGTGAACAAAATCTAATGAAACGGAAGCTACGGAGAAGGGGGTGCCTTTTGCACTCAATGCCATGTGAATGCTATTGATATGCCGCACTTGAAGCATCATCCAACTTGAACACAGTAGCTAGCTAGCTATAAGAAACCCAAAGCTCCTCTCTCCCTTTTCACTTTCAGCTTAATTCTAACACACTTAGATAGCCTGTAAGGATGGCAACCAGAGTAACCTTGTTGGTGGTGGCGCTCTATATGATGGTTGCATCTGTTAACTCAGAGTTCCATGTTAAAGGTCGTGTCTACTGTGATACCTGCCGTGCTGGCTTCGAGACCAATGTCACCACTTACATTCCTGGTACTTCCCTTTCCTTCATCATAATACTTACTTAGTTTAATTAGTTAGTTCTGTGTTTCATTTCATGTTGATGATATATAAAGGAGCAAAGGTGGCAGTGCAATGCAAAGACAGGACAAGTTTGCAGAGAGTATACAGGAGGGAAGGATTCACCGACTCTACCGGAACATACAAGATATTGGTAGAGGAAGATCACCAGGATCAGATTTGTGAATGCCTTCTTGTGAGCAGCCCAGTTGCCGACTGCAAGACAGCTGACCCAGGTCGTAGCAGATCCACCATTGTACTCACCCGCACCCATAATGGTCTGGTGAGCCCACTTCAATATGCTAACAACATGGGCTTCCTCAGGGATTCCCCTCTGTCTGGATGCCATTCTCTCCTTAAATATTACTTGTCTGATGTTTGATTCAATTCCTTTGTGTTTCTTGTCTCTTTATTCGGTGGTAAGGCAGTGGGACTTATGATCCAGTTTTCATTTTTAGCAGTTACTTTTGCTTGTAATATGGTCACTCAATTGTCTACTAAATGTTTATTTATAATATAGAGTTCTCTCTCGCTATGTATTGTACTTGGTTCAGTAACAGCTATGTCAGATTACCAATGTTCAATAGTAATCACGGGTTTATGGTTTGAAAACAGTACTAACCAAAATGGGAGAAATAAAAGGGTTGGCAGAGTTGAGGAATGCCCTCATATGATAGGATCAACTGATTTCTAATGGATAAAATTTGGCAATTTTTGACAAATTTCGATCATATTTTAAATTTTCATTGCTATTTACCTATCTTTCCTAATCAATAATTAGGACAGGAGATCAATCGAATTTATTCATGAACTACTCATAATTCAATTCAAAAATTGATTCAATAAATTAAATTATGAGCCAAATAAATTAAACCTAAAACTAAAAAATTGGTTCATTTATTAAATCAATTAAACTCGATTTATGCTTAATTCGATTCGTTTAGTTTATGAATCAATTTAATAAATTAATTATATTTATAAATATTTCTTAATAATATTTACAAAATTAATTATGATATTATATATTATATATATAGTGCATTTAAATAAAATTAAATAATAATTTTTATATAATTTTAGATTAACTAAATCAAATGGGTCGAACTAATGAATCAATAATACAAGTTAACTTAATTCATTTTGATTCAGATTTGTTTATTTGTTATTTTGGTTCATTTGATTAAACTAACAAGCTATCAAATCAAGTTGAATAGTTCATGAATTTAATTCAAATTAAATTTAAATAAAAAATTTTAATTCATTTAAATATAAATCGAGTTTTAAACTAAATCAAATTCATTTGAATCATGTAAAGCTAGCTAGTTCTCAAGTCCACTTGTATCTAACCTGCCAATAATCCCATGCACCCAACAAGGAGGACAGATCTACTTCATAATTACATTAATGTGAATATTATTAATAACAACGGAATTGTTTCGTAAAATTTGAGGAGGAAGTATTCTTTTGTCAATTGCCATTAATTTCTTACTAACCTTTCACCTTTTTTTTTTTTTTTTCATTACACCATTCTATAAAAAAGAAAAAAAAATAATGCATTTACCTTCACCATACAAATAATCCGTATTTGGAGAAAGATTATACATACTAATGCATTCATATACATTAATTTTATTAGAGAATTTACACAATTATTAAAATGGTCTCCAGAAGTGAAAAGACAAGCATATAATTTTGAGCACATTTTTTCCATCGATATCCATGGCGATATTCTTAGGATTTTCGTCTTCCCTTGTTTGGATTTGAATCTAGAAAAGTATGAATGTGTATATTGTTAGTTTAATTAAATAAAGATGATTACATTTTTTTCTGAAATTTTAATACCAAGATTTTATAATTTTAGGAATTACATATCAATTTACGATCAGACCTTTGCAAGTTGAATTGTTAAGTTATATATTTATTTCATTCCTTTTTACCTGTTACTTAAAAAAAAAAAATATTTTTTCCTTTTTTATTTATCATTTTAAAAAATCAAGAATGTATTTATTATTATTATTATTATTATTATTATTATTATTATTATTTAATTTTGCTCTTATCATTTTAATAAATATTACACATATCAATTGACTTTTAATAAAGAATAAATTTGGGAAGGCACAACTCTTTTCCTCTAAAATTAAAATTATTTATATAATTTTCTTAATTCATATGTATTTACCTTGGACGACAAATAAAAATGAACGGAGGAAGTACCTCTTAAACACACAAGTAATGTATATATTTGTAATTTCATATACGTATTTTAGGAAAGAAATGAATAGGATTTTATATAATTATTTATTTTGATTGAATGGAGATTTTCTGCGTCCACTTTGCTAGATTATCTAATGTCAAAGAGAAGGAAAAGTGTGCTGCAGACAGTGGGACGTGCAATGAGATAAGACGGTAACAGAAGTTTGATTCAAAGAAGAATGTGTCTACTTTTGGAGCCTCCGTTTTTTGTGTTGCAATTGGTCCAAAAGCACATCCAAATAAAATTACATTACCATCATATGGTTTTAGTGATGTATGTAGTCAACGGTTTTAATCCTCTCTTCCCCCAATCATCTTGAAGTGCTCCGAAAACCCTGGCGCCAAAATCTCATCCTTTGGAACAGAATACAACAAGGAGAAAAACATCACTAATCGCCACAAAATAAAATAAAAAATAGGAAAATAATTGTTTTTCTTTAAAATAAAAAAAAAAATAATGCAGACTTGTTGATCACCAGAGAGATACATTGAAGATCGGATAAAGGATATGTTAACAAAAAGAAGAAAAAAGAGGTGTGTGATTCTCAAACAGATGATTAAGGGAATGTGTTGGATGAGTGCTGCAGCATTCTGAAATGACCAAAGCTAAAACCAATGCCCAAACCTCAGCCAACACAAGTAGTACAAACCCCTCCCCTGAAAATTCTATCAAAAATGACAAGAAAAAGAAGGTCCTTGTTTTTCTTTTTATGTTATATGTAAGCTTTTGGTATCATGAATAGTGATGAGTTGGCTTTGATTTCTATTCTGATCATACTTTGTTTATGACTCTGATTTCTTTTCACAACTCTTATTTAAGTCTATCATTCCAAAAATTTTCGGATCAAAGCGAAATGGGAGTAGCTCAGATGAAGAAATGCCAAAAGAAGATGAAGATGGAGTCACTCCTGCAGGTATCACATATATTCCTTTGAGTCTTTTATGATTATTAAGTTGCCCTTTAATTTTCCTTTATAATTCTTTTTCATCAAAAGATTTGGGCGACAAGATTGAATCAAGGACAAGAGCTTTCTTGGAAGGATCTTCTGCCATGAGACGAGGTTTATCAGGTATTTCTGTAGAATGCAATTCTTTGCTTTTAACTTTCAAATGCTCTGACATTATAATTGATGTCATTTCTAACATGACACTTTAGAAATATTATAGCATAACAAATTCCAATTATGAGGCCTTAGGTTTAAGTGACTTGTACGTGGGTCATGTCATCACTAGATTCTGGATCCAACTGATCACATGGAGACGTACCAATCAAGCAAGACGAAATCTCCCTCGTCTCTTTGGTAGCTTACCTAACAACAATGACCTTTGATTATTAGTCAGATATTTGCAAATGATGAGAGTCGATTTTTTCTCATTTGATGTTGGCCTTTCAATTACTTGCATACGGTGGATGAAATATTACACACTTTTTAGGACATGGAAAAGTAAACCATAATGATCCTTAAATTTATACTGTTTCAGCAAGAAGGACAAGCCCTGGGATTCAAGGCCTAAACCTCAGCAATTTTGAACAGCCTATGTCTCCGACTGAAACTGAGAGTTTCAGGTATATCATTTTGTTTTCAATTCTAACTCATGTGCCCGTTTTGTTGCTCATAGTCAGAAACTCTCTCTCTCTATATATATCACCTTTTCATGGCGGTTTCAGGATGTTTGTTGCAACATGGAATGTGGGAGGTAAGGCACCCAACCATGGACTAGATCTCGAAGATTTCTTGCTGGTGGAGGGTTCCGCAGATATATATGTCTTGGGGTATGACAAAACTCATTATTTAATTTGATTTCTAGCGAGCCTCTCATGCAAGAAACTAGCAAAACCTGAAGCAGGAATTGATTAATTATAAATTTGTCTTCAGGTTTCAGGAAGTTGTTCCTCTAAGTGCTGGAAATGTGTTGGTAATGGAAGACAATGAACCCGCTGCCAAGTGGCTGGCTCTAATAAGCCATGCTCTTAACAGGCCGAAGCATGACTTCAATGTCTCTTGTGACTCAGAACCTGGTTCCAGAACCTCAACCCATAACAACTCGAAGGATTCAAAATCTCCAAACACACTCAATTTCTTTCAGAAGCCGAATCTTAAAGTTTTGAGTAGGAACTTAAGGGCGGAAAGTAGCCTCCTCAAAGGCTGCAATTGTCCTGTGGAATCTCCATCCAAAGAGAGACTAAGGATAAGAATTATTGGTGACCCCATAAAAAAATTCGATTCTCAAGTTCATGGTGGTAGTAGCGTGGATGAGTTACTTTCAATTGCAGAGATACCTTTATCACCACGTCAAATGGAATATTGCCTTATAGCAAGTAAGCAGATGGTTGGGATTTTCCTTACCATATGGATTAGAAAGGAATTAGTTCCTCACATAGGCCATCTTCGAGTAGACTCCATGGGGAGAGGAATCATGGGTTGCCTTGGAAATAAGGTAGAAAAGCAAAAGGATAATAAATTCAATTCGAGCCTCTTCTCTTCAACCTAATGACTCATATGCAACTCTGCTTTTGTGCAGGGCTGTATATCAATCAGCATGTCGTTGCATCAAACAAGTTTTTGTTTCGTGTGTAGTCATTTGGCTTCTGGGGAGAAAGAAGGGGATGAAATGAAGAGGAACGCTGATGTGATTGAGATCCTCAAAGGCGTACAATTCCCTCGAACATGTAAGAATCCTTACTGTCGAGCGCCAGAAAAGATAGTTGACCATGAGTAAGCTTTCTATTTTTCTTTATTTCCTTACACTTTTCTTGAGGAATATTTTGTACCTGATTCTTACCATATCACAACACTCAATTTGGCTCGTCTGCAGCCGAGTAATATGGCTTGGAGATCTGAATTACCGGGTTGCTTTGAGTTACGATGAAACAAGGGCCTTGTTGGAGGATAATGACTGGGACACTTTGCTACAGAAAGATCAGGTTTGCTCATTTACAATTCATATACACTGACCATTTTTCATAAATTAAAGTTACCAGCTTGTTTATTGATTGTTTAAACAGTTGAATATAGAGAGAGATGCAGGAAGAGTTTTTAGCGGATTCAATGAGGGCAGGATCTTATTTGCTCCCACATACAAGTATTCACATAATTCAGACTCATACGCTGGCGAAACTACAAAGTCAAAGAGGAAACGCCGAACACCTGCATGGTACTCTATATATTTCATTATTATATATGTCTTAATCAATTTTTTAATGCTATTGATATGTAGCCTAGTTAGATTACTACAGCTGAAAATATTGAGTGATTGGGATCAGGTGTGATAGAATATTATGGCGTGGAAACGGAATTGAACAATTATCATACATTCGTGGAGAATCAAGATTTTCTGACCATAGACCTGTCTGTGCTGTATTTTCTGTGGATGTGGAAGTAAGAAGCAGACACAACAGGTTCAGGAAGGGTTATTCCTATGCCTGCCCGAGAAGTGAATACGAAGAGTACATACCCCAAAGACATAGTTTCTATGATTATTAACATAAACTGAAAAAAAGTGAAAAGAAAAAACTTGTATATCTCACTAGAGTTTAGGAAAAGTATCTGTTCCTTTTACCCTTTTTCCCAGCAAGCAGATGGGGTAAAGTCGGAAGCAACTACTATTTTTAATGATAAGAGGCATTGTTCATATACTGTATAGATGTATACAAATGATTCAGTAACAGAAAAGAAACCAAGGAGGAAACTATAAATGCTTTGTAGAAAGGAGTTCTCATGCATTAGCAAAAGGAAAAGCGTGTGCGCTAAAAGTAAAGATATATAGTGGTACATAAAATTAAGGCACATTCAATTAAATTAATCAATAGTTTATTGGAATGCCAAATCCCAAAGGGAGGTTGCTTCTTGGCCACGTGGGAGCTTTTGCTGATCTGGATTTTGATTCAAGTCCGTGTTGCTGCCCCTTTCCATGTCAAGTGCAGCATGCAAGTTATCAGGATCATCAATCCCGTTTAGCCAATAGCCAGCTGCGTAGTCTCCCACTGCCCTACTGGGAATGTCTTCTGCCTCATTCAGATTCCCAGCACCATGCAGATTAGCTCTTGCTAGCTCCATATTCATCCAATCCGCCACACTTGTCATCTGTTCATCCTTATTCGACATGTACTCATGGAAGGGAACATGACCATGCTCCATGCGGTAAGCACACAGGGATTCATGGTTCATCCTCGAGTTTTTGTCCACAAATCCAAAAGATAATTACTTTGTGGACACTGGGAATTTTGACAGGCATATAGCTTATCTGCAGCAACATCTTGATCAAATCCCCTCTTCCTTTTCTCACTGATGCTGCCCAAAACTTGACTAGAACCCTGATCTTCTTCTTCTCCGTCTGATATTTTAAGGCACTTGTCAGTCAATTTTAGGAGAGCTTCTTCTTGGTTCAACACTTTGGACCAAATTGCAGTATCTTTGGCGGTCATCTTATCTTGCAAAGACTTGGACTGTGTAATCAGCCTTCTCAGTTTGTCCAAATCAGGAGACATGTGCTTGATGACTGCAGCCAAAACAGACACTTTCCAAGCCTTTTTAAGGTCATAGGGCTTCTTATAAGGAGGTGGACCACGGTCTTGGGAAAGTGATCCTTGTTGACCCCACCAAATTTCAGTTCCTGTGGGCCACCAAGGAGGAGAAATTCCTTTCTCCAAAGGAAACTTTCTTTGAGGAGGCATGCAGTGTGGCATGGGCGCAGAAAGTAGAGAGCCCAGAGTGGTATCTTGCAAGTCATGAAGGAGATGAATACATGAAGTTGGATCCAACTGACCTTCTTTGTAGGAACTTAGAATATTTAGAAGGCTGAAAACTCCTTGTACTTTCATTCATATTGACAATCTTTAAATACAAGAAAAACATAA
>JANHAO010008809.1:0-18931 GCA_026873985.1 Saraca asoca | reverse complement strand
TTCAGATTCTGTTTTTTTGTTCGGTTTTGGGTTTTTGGTGGGGTGGGGGGGGGGGTGTGGCGGGGGGGGGGGGGGGGGGGGGGGGGGGGGGTGTGTCCCTGTTTCAAATTAGTACGCCCATGGCTTATGACTCTCCATGATTCTTTCTTTGCCTTCGTTGCTGGTGGCAAAACCCATACAGTAAAAGTACTTGATGAGGGGGAGGGGATATTATATAATTTAATTAGCCTCCGTTTGCAAGAAATATTTTTTATAGAAATAATTTTATTTATTTATGTTTATAATTATAAAGTATTATAATAATAGAAATTTTTTTTATTTAATATTATATGTGAAGAATGTGATGGAAAAACAACATCCATAATTTTAGAGGAAGTTAATTTCTTTTGTTATCATATTATCATGAATTATTTTTTTAATCTTAAAATATATAAATAACATAAAATTCTTTATTTTTATATAATCAAATAAGATTTTTTATTAAAAATATTTTTAAACAAAAACAAAATGAAGTTTAGATTTGACTGATCTGATTGATCGTCAATGTAAAAGAATTTTGATCATTTTTGGTGTTTGTAAATTGGTAGTCAATGTTGAAATGTAGATGCAACTTGTTCATTAATTAAGATTGAAAAAGCCAATTGTGCTTGTGATTAAGTTGTTTTCAAAATTAACTGTTGAATTAGAGGCTCAGAAGGGAACCGATGTCTTTGAGTTGTAGTATTTTTTTCAAAACCACAAGAAGATGGTTAACCACTACATTTGATCAGTACTGATCCAATTTCATCAAGCATGTACATAATATTTAGACATTGATGTTATATTTGGATATGGAGATTGGGGAGGAAGGAAAATAAAAGAAATGTAGGTTTTGTTTATTTTGGCAGAAAAATATTTTTTTGTAAGGATATCTTATTTATTTTTATTTATAATTATAAAATATTAAGATAATAAAAAATATTTTATTTGTTTAACATTAAATCTTTTTAAAAAGGAAGTTACTTTCTTCAATTACTATGACATCATATATTATTTTTTTACTCACAAGATATATAAGTTATACAAATTTAAAAGTCTTTCATTTATACATAAATAAATCAAATTTTCCTACGAAAAATATCTTTCAATAAACAAACTGAATTATAATATCGTAATTTTTTACTTATTTGAAAACTTTGATTGGAGGAAGAAAACAACAACCATTTAAGATTAAAATTTCAAAATCCTCTTGACATCTTTTAATTTATATATATATATATATATATATATTTGTGTTTCTCCCAAATTCTATACAAGGGTGTCTTTCTCCTAACTTTGAATATTAACCTTTAACTATTAGGAAACATCTTGTAACAACTAAATAAATATAAAGAAAATTAAAATTAAAGTAAAAAATAAACTTAAGATAAGAAATTAGTTATTTTAAATCTGAAATTTTATTTTAGATTCACATTATTAAAGAGCATAAATCAAAGTCTATTTTATTAAATAATATTCTTTAGAAGCTACGAAAAATGAAATAGGACTTTAAATCTTACTAAAAGAGCTCTCTATTTATAGATTTTTGAAATGACCGACTAACTGGTCATAAGCAATAGGTTAATCAAGAACAATCGATCGATCGATCAAATTGATTAATCAAATAATTAGAGTTTGGACCTTTTACTTAGTTTAAAACTCTTGTCTAATCAATTTTATGATCTCGTTTTATTTTGCTAATCAAGTTCATATTATATAATCCAAATCAAAGTTAATCTAATTTATTTAGGGATGTTACAAATGGTGATGAAGGGGAGCTATTGATAATATATAATGATAATAATAGGGATATTTGATAAATTAAATGATAATAATATAATAATAAGAATAATAATAATCGATATGATGACAATGAAAATAATTAACAATACTGTGATAACAAGGGTCCTTGGACCATCGGGTCCATTACTACCGCATTGTTACCTATGGTAGTGGTGGTTACTTCTAAGACTGAGCTAGCCACGATGTGGCATTGATATATAAGCGACATGGTAATGACACATGTTTAAAATTTCACTCATTAGGACATGAAAAAATAAAAATAAAAAACCTCAGTTCATATGTAAATGTTAGCTTCCCATAATAAATTAAGACGACGAAATCGAGAAAGATAAGATCAAAATGAAATTTTGCGATATCTTTCTCTTTTGAAAATGCAATGAAGACAAAATTTTTTTTGAATCTGTGATAGTGAAGTTTAATTGATTAAATATATTTTTTTATATAATAAAAATGTCAAATCCTTCATATTTTATGAGACCCCCTGAGGGACTATAGTCGGAGTCTCACCAAATACTCGGATAATCAATTTAATGCAGATGATAAAATTATCTTATAAGTGGATGGTAGAGATATAGGGTGCATTTGAGAGAGCTTATTTATAGTTTATATTTGAACTTATCTTATAATATAAACACTTTAGATAAAAAATTTAGGTATTTATTTAAACTTATGAAAATAACTTGTGACCCTTCAATAAGTCATTTCAATAAGTCCATTTGAATTTATTTCAATAAGTTTTATGGAGAAATTTATCAAAAAGAGCTTATTAAAACTTATAGACATAAGTGTTTAATTAAACTATTTTCTCAAACGGATTCATAAAATGGAAGAAAGATAAAACCCTATATATGTGTGTGGTGTATGCATTTTCATACAATATATGTAATTGTGATGACGTAGCAAATAAGTTTATATAGTTAGAGAATTATAATTTGTTATGTTATAGTTAAGATTCAAGAGTTTTTAATTCAAACAACATCAAATATTTTTTAAATACTTTATTTTTTATTTTATATCATGAGTTTGATTCTGAATTTTTATGTGTATAAATTTAGTGAATTAATCACTCTTTTTATTATTAAAAAAAAGAGTGAAGGATCACATAAGAAATGATAATATAATTTGTATATGTAAAAAAATGAATAACTAATATATGAAAAAAAAATTGTTGAAAGTTGAACTATTCTATTTCTATCTCAATTTAAAAGGACAAATTCTTGCACATGATTTTGTTTTTTTGTTAACGCACATATACAGCCCACATGCTGTTTATAGCTTGATCTTGTACTTTGATGCCATTCAATACAAAATCATTAGTTTAAAACAGCGTGAACGGACAAAAACCCCAGATCTTCTGACGAGTATCCATTTATTTAATATTTCTATGTTTTTGCACGTGAACATGGTGATTCTCCATTAATTTCTCAATGTATTAGTCAAGAAGAGACCACTTGCATCTAAATACGTAAATTAAAGGGGAAAAAATAAGAGAAAAAGAAAAATAGGAACCTTGAGCATTTTAATTGCACATATAATACTGCATATATGCCTTATATATAATTTTTTAAGAATATTGACTATCAAAATTATTTTAAGAAATTAGTATATACTTTCATTATGAAGCCTCAAACAATGCACGTAAGCAGTAATTTAACGTCTAATAAAATATATCTTATGGCAATGCCAAACAAGGACTAAACTCTGAATGTCCTAACTCGTATAGTTTTATTTTTTAGATCTAGAACAAATATAATATTAAATTTTTTAAAGAATTAATTTATCTGACAAATTCATATGAAATGTACGTAATATTACATTTGAAGGTCAGCTTCTATATTCTAGCATCCAACTAGTGAGTACAGTATATTAAATAAATGTTATTTAATAAAATAATGAAAGGTCATTAATATAAACTGTATTTCTGGCTGCATATATATACTTTAATACATTGTCCAATAGCAAGAATTTAATGGTCAAAATATGGTTTAAAGGATCATATGATTCGATTAAATATAAAAATGGTTAGCGTTGAATTCGCAATATTAGACCCCCTACCTGATTAAGTTTTTAAATAAACTTGATTCATCATCATAAATCATAATACTGTAGTCGGTATGTAGTGAGATAATTTTTTTTTAAAAAATAATTGTTATTTTTTAATTATAAAGTGTGATATAAGATCATTGTGATAATTTTTTTTATATCGACTGTCAGAAACATTTAAATCTAAGATCATTGTAATAAATATTAATAATCACCAATTTCCTTGAATGGTCGTAAGTTGAGTAACCAAATCAGAGCAATAAACAATCTAGGCGGCGGTGACCATTGTAACTATTCCAAAGGGCAAGTTAGACTTCACCATAGTAGAAAATAGTGATAATTAAAAGCTAACAACCGTATGTTTTTTGTAGGAATTAAGAACAATCAGATATCAATAATCATCAATTTTTTTTTATGATAATAGAATTGATCAGTTATTTAATACATATAATATTTTAAATTCTAATTCAGGATACTGAAATAGGAAAAAATTTAAGATAATATTATATATTATTATACTATTAAGAGTACCGACATCATCAAATACTTGTATATCAACGTTAAGATTATAAAAATCAAGTGTCTCAATAATGTGCACAATAGTTCAATTCTAATATAATTACTTAAGTTTAAATTTGATTCATACAACTGTGACATGATATTTTGACACCTTCTTAAAAAATTGACCATTATCATTAAATTAAGTAAATAAATTATTCACTTGCTGATGATCGTATGACGGTTGAAAATAACATTATTAACAGTCAATTTGAGTTATTTTGACAAATTTAATTATCCTAAATGAGTGTATATTTTTCTTACGCAACTCTTGCGATTTACTTGTCAAAAAAAAAAAAAAAAGTTGGAAGTTGTCTGACTGTATTTTTGATATTACGATGCAGAGGCCAAAATCAATTTAGAGGATCCAGATATAATTGATTGTGTTTTAATTTTATTATATTTGATTAATTTTGTAAAACTCATAAAATTAAGTATGACTCTAACATCAAAAGCTGTCCATTAATTAACACATTTTTTTTTCCTACTGGGATTTTTGTCTATCAAAAGTCCTTAAAATCAATTATGCTCTTAGTAAAAATTCTCAAATGGTGTTCTTATTGACTAATAGCTGCAGGATTTGTGATTTGTTAGAAAGGGTAGTGGATGACACATCTGAGCTGTTTAAGTTTTGCAAAACACCGTACCATCTACCAAACAGGAATTTGAAATTATTTACTTAAGTTTGCATTTTAATGGCAAATAATATCGAAGTAAAATTTTCATTTTCTCATGTTTATTTTAATCATTTTGTCATGTTAGAAAAATATAAAATTTTTATGTATAATGAGAAAAAAATAATTTTAACTAATAAACGTGATTTATTGATAAAGAACTTGGAATAATAAATTGAAAGTGATAAGTTTATATCTATCACCGTGAATATATATATATATATATATATATATATAATTGGGTATTTTTTGTTTGCCTTCATAGCTGCATATAGTCTTTGTTGCGCATTTAAAAAAAAAAAAAGGAGTGGAAGAAAAGAGAATGTCTGTTTGTCAATAAATTTATTGTCTAACTTGTGTAATTTGTTGACTTATAACATAAAACTTGTCAATATCCATATCTTGTCCTTTCATGGTCACATTCATGAATAAATTTGAAAAAACAAATACCAAATATCTATATATAATTTCATTTATCCTTTTCTTCCTTTGGAAAAAAATTTAACGACCTATATAAATAAAAAAAAAAATAGGAGGAAGAAAAAGAAAATAGAGGTCAAGTTTCCTATATTTTTAATTTATATGGTCTTTTTTTTAGCTTTAAAATCTATTAAATCTTCCTTTAAACATTAAAAAAAATATTTAAATTTCTTATTAATAACATAATAAAAAATATTATAAATTTAAATAAAATAATATAAAATATTTTAAGTATTTTATGATCAAATATATGCTTTAATTAAATTCAAATACTTAAAAAAATATTATACTTATATCAGAATTTAATATTTTTATTAATCATATTTTATTCGTTTGAATTTAATCAATGTATATATTTAATTATAAAATATTTAAAATATTTTATATTGTTAAATTTAAATAGTATAGTCATCTTTCTCTTAATTTCTTGATAAAAATTTAAATTTATGTTTAAGTAAAATATTTTTTATATTTTTAAAGAAATCAGTGGGAGTTTTTAAATTAGTTAGAAGGGAAGTCTATATAATTGCATTGAAATCATCTATTCTCTCTTTTCCTTGGGTTCTATATTAATTTCCAAACAAACCCCAATAAGGTGAGAATAATATGTTGATTAAAAGAGTGCAGTGCGAATTATTCATTGGTCAAGTGATTACTTCAATTTTAATTTGCCAAAAGAAGGAAAGACCAAAAATTAGGCTGAGTAAGTACCTCTAAAATTGTATTAGTTAGTCTCAAAATTTTGAATTGACTTGTTAATATGTAGGTATGTGTGTTATTAATTATATAACCAAACATGTAGATACATAAATATACGTAATTTTAACATCAAGATAACTTTATTTAATGAAAATTTTGTCTGCATTGTCATATTTCTACTTTTTATGTATGGTATGTGACACATGGTTTAGTAATAAATTATCTAACTTTCAAAATCTCATTCGTCAAAGAAAGAGGGCTTCAAAGCTTATCAGATTGTAACTTGTTAGATGCAAGCCATGCCAGTGGCAATAAAAATACTATAATTATTCAATTAAGATGCTTAAACCTTAAAAACATTTCGGAAAAATATGGCTTTTTAATGGTCTCATAAATTTTTTACAGGATTCTCAACACTGATGAAAGTATGCTTTGTTGCTTTTTCTTTATTTGCTTAAAAATATTGTGTTAGATATTATTCACTTAGATGAAGTTTCTCAATTGGTTCAATTGATAAGATTTATTATATTTAATAGTAATGTAAAATGGATCCCAAGTCAGTGGGTTTTGTGGACTGCCCGTTGATATTGGATGGATTTAACTTTTATTTTTGCTCTCGAATTTCGATGCAAGCTGAAACAAATTGGTCAAACGGATTTGGATTGTGCAGGCTTATCCGGATAATCACGGATCAACTTACGAACTTGTTCAATTTTTTTTTAAATTCTTTCTTTTTATAATTATAACATATAAATCCAACTCAACAAATCTATTATTCAAAATAATACCTATTAGGCATTAGCCCATTTCTCATTTAAAAAATTAATGAAATATAAAAATAAATAATAAAAACTCAAAATAAAAAATAAACTATCCATAGGTCTATCCAACTTGTTGACAGGATGGATCAAATTTTTTCTTAAAAATTATATTTTGATATAGCTTTAAATGAATTGGTTTGCGCAGGCCCATGCAGGCCAAGCTCATTTAAACTCGATCTGTCCGTTTTACATTGCTAAACTTCAATCACACATATATATACTAAATTCAAATTTTGTTGTTAATAATTTTTAAAAAATTAAATAATTTATAATTATTACTATTAAATTTTAATGACATGAATAATATGTTTTGATTTTAAATTTGAATAATCTATTTTACTTCCAATTATTATTTTTTATGGCAATGTTTGGACGGCTACGCTGTCCATTTTGATTGAGCTTGCGTTCATTCAATGAATGCGTACGCAAACTTGTGTGGACAGAAAATGAGAAACATCTTGGAGTTGTGAATATGCCACTTGGATGCTAGTCATTGGTCAACTTTGTAGGCTAATCCTTTGTGCCAATTACATATGAGGGCGCGTGTGTATTCCTTCATACAAGTCGTCATTGAAATTGTTTTCAGTTGCTTCTCTATTTGACTATTTGTTTTGAAGAAAAATAGCAGCACATTTCGGAACAGGAAAGGAAATGACAAAGAAAGAGACAATCTGTTAATCCGCAGTATTATAAAACCATGGAAAAATGCATAAAAGTAAAAAAAAAAATATATTTAAAATTTTATTGTAATAATTTCATTCTAATAGTTTCAAAACTAAAGTAATTTCATTTTTATTATGATAATATGGTATATATTATTGGGTAATACTTGGATATGTAATTAAGAATATTGTAAATTTTTAGAAAATTTTAATATAAAATTTACAATTAATATAGAAAAACCTGAAATTTTTTTGTTAATTACTTTGTACAGAATTTATGTGTAACATCTACATATATAAAAAATTGTAACTCAAACAATTAATATTACATTAATTTTTTAATTTTTAAATAAAAGTGACAACTTTCAATAAAAAAAACTTGTAAAATTCCCAGTTGCTACAAAGCTTGTAACCTTCTATGAAAAGAAAGTCCACAAGATGTGTGTGTAAATTAGAAATTAATTTTCCTTGTTATGAAACTAGGTACTGTATGATATATTGATTCCTCGTAAAAAAAATCAAAGTTTTGCTTTCATTGAAGTTACAATATTCCCTTTCATTAAAATTAAGCCGATAAGTATGAAACTTTGAAACTAATTAAAAACTCACCTGAAAATGACCATAATATTAAAATTGTGACATACATTTATAAACGTATGAATATTACATTCCCCATTCCCACCCTTAATTATTCTATTTCTTCTCCATTTAATATCTAGATCTTTATGTTAGATTTTATTATTCTTTATTATAATTATATATTTCTATGTTTATGAAGTCTCCCTTTGTAATTCCTTCAAATTAAGAATTCTTTTTCGTCAAGATACTTTAATTATACATGTATTCGAGTCATTTTATAAACATTTTTCTATTATTACTTCATTGACAAGGCTATTTTTTTTTCTAATGAATGTAAAATTTTTGTTGAAAGTTTATAGATGTTGTGGGGTTATGGAAAATTGCAATAATTGGAAGAATAAACTAGTCAATAATAATATCTTTTATTTCATGTTACAAAACATTAAATTTGTACAAATAAGTTAATTAGTAAGCTATCACATTTAATATTGATTGTGAATTCATGAATGCAAAACCTCCAAATCTGATGCACTTAGTAGAAAAAAAGAGATAACACTATATGTATTTTCAATGAGGCACTTATAGTTCTTACTAGAATGTGAATAGAGATCTACCTCGTAGAAATCCTATTAGACCAATTAACTTATCATTATAGGTTCAATTACAAGGATTATATTATTAATGTTGGTCTAAGTGTCAATTTAGGCATGATAATTTGATCACATTTTAATTGGTCTATTTACAATATTATTATAATATTATAATAATCCAATTCAATAATAAAATTAAACTATAGTAGTCTAATGCAGGAAATTCTAACAATCTTCGCCACTTGGATAGCATAGTTCAATGGACAACAAATTGGATTATTAACTTTGGCCACAATAATGAATGTTAATAATAATTTATGATACAATTACAACCATAGGTCTATAATAAGTACTCAATAATATAGATTATTATACCTGATAGGGATACTAATGCCATACATGTCTTAAATACTTATATTCTAATGATCAAAACATAATGTGAAATGTTTGAGTAACCAGACATATATATCAAAATGTGATTATATGTATATCTTTACAAAATGGTTCATATATTTGCCTAGATGCTAAAATGAGAATTAATAAATTTTAATACAACAATGAGACAGGGTTTAATTGTCTCCATCAATATGTCAGAAAACAAATGTGTAATATCAATGTTATATATATATATATATATATATATATGAAACATATGATAAAATCATTAACATTTTACTAGTCACAAGATAACAATAACACTAGTTTACTGTTTCAACATGAAATTTCCACTAACTCCGAACACCAAAGGGCTTAGCCAAAATTTATTCTAGTTAACTGTTTGCAAACAATTTTACACTTTAGTTAGTGGATCCACAAGCATATTATCCATGGCAAAATATATAATGCTTGTATATTTTCTCTTTAACAAATTGATACATAATATCAAAATACTTTGTACGGACAAAAATTTTATTATTTTGAGAAAAGTTCACTTCGGCAGTATTGTCACAATATATGGTATTAAGGCCCTAGAAATGCTTTAATAATCTTGAATCTAGATATCATATTCCTTAACCAACCAACCTCATAAATGACATTACAGCATGTGACATACTCTGCCACTACAGTGGAGGTTGCTATGGTTGATTGCTCAATATTTTCCACTGAACAACTTTTTTTGTCATTATGAAGATGCATCCAAATGTTAACTTTTTTTTTGGTCTGGATAACTTGCAAAATTAGAGTTAAAGTATCCAGTAACAACTAGATCACCAGATGTGTGATAGGCCAGCATAAAATTCTTTATACCTTACAAGTGTTTCATAACATTTTTCACACTAATCTAATCTTTTTAACCAGGATCACTAAGGTATCTTCCAAGTATACTAACACATAAGAAATATCAAGATGTGTACATATTTAAGTATACATCAAGCTACTAATAACAGAAACATATGAGACCTATTTTGTATATTTGATCTTTCTTTATCATTTTGAAGACATTAGGCTTTAGAAAGAGTTTCACCCCTCTAGAAAGGTGCAGTACTTTGAGAGCATATAAAACATATTGAACCTTTTGACACCTTTTCAATATACAATTATTGAGACAAGCCAAGAGGGCCTCAGGATTTGTCACGGTGGATCTATATACTTAGCATGAAAGAGACATTACTAAGATCTTTCATATCATAATTGCGTAGATGACATTTGCTTGGTCTTAATCACGGGGCTCAAATCATTATTTTCAAAAAGAATATCATCAATCATACAAGACTAGAATCATAAATATGCCTATATCCATCTTAAAATAAATACACAAGTTTGTGCCATTTTCCTTGAACCTAAGAGAAGAAATAATTTTAACAATTTTGAGTACTGTTGTCTAGATATTTTATTCAAATTATATATATATATATAAATTTTTTCAATTTACACACTAAGGGTTCTTTACTCTTCTCTTGGAAACCATCTAATTGGTTCACACAAACTATTTTTGATTAATCACTATTTAAGAAGGTCGTCTTAACATCCATTTGGAGAAGCTCCAGGTCGAAATGAACTACCAATGCTATAATAACTTGAAATGAGTCTTTAATTAAAACAAATAATTTTCTCCCATCAATGCCTTTTTTTTTTAGTGTGTCCCTTTGCCATCAATCTAACCTGATATCTTTTAATTACCCTTTAAATATCTCTTTCGGTCTTAAAGACCTACTTGTATTCTACAAGTTTGCAACTAGTAGAGAATTCCATGAGATCTCAGACATCGTTATAGAGCATTAATGCAATCCATCATTCATATCCTTTATCCATTCAAAAGAGTTAGGACTTGAAATGAATTCTTGAAAATTGGTGAAATCATTACCATCATTGACATCAAATTCATGCTCCTATAGGATACCACATAGTCATTAGTAATTTCTAGTTTGCAAGCCTTTTGGGATTTCCTCAAGAGTACTTTATTTATAGGACTTAGTTCTTTTCTACTATTAGCAAAACATTAAGTTTTCCAACTTTCACCATTGGTCTTACTATTTGTTTTATTGAATTACCTTTTGGATTAATTTGATTTGTTTCAACTAGTGATCGTGCTAGTGAAATAACAATTTGTATCTCCCTAACAAAGATTTTTCATGGTTTCTTTTTCTTCAACTGTCTGACCAATCCTCAAAATAGACAAAATGAGGTGCTTTAATTACTTGAATAGTGTTGGTTAGGTAATAAAATCTGCTACCTCTGTGTCACACCCCAGTCCTTGACACGTAACCGGCATAGAAGGTTACTGTTAGGAAACCTCCTACAAGCCTGACAATGCATATAGATACACCAAGACACATAAACACAATAATGCAGTCAAATGTAAACATATCCTTTTCTGTCGGATTTTCACTAAAATGGATATATGTATTTTTAGCTGTGTATTTGTTTAATTATATGTCATTTTTGCATGGTAAGGCTTGTAGAAACCAATTGCCAAATTACACCATCTATATACCTTTAATCTCCGTGGTAATGATTTACTCGATCAGGGAGCAGATCTAGGACTAGGAAGAGATGGAGGGGTTTCCTGATGGTGACCTCTTATACCAGTCGCGTTCTGTCAATTAGGGTGTGACACTCTGTAGCTATTATAATATTCAATAAAGTGTCCATTAACTATCTTCTGATTAAGTTACCTTGTAAATGAATTATATGGCTTTAATTCAGCCATGTAACCCCAAACATGAGAATACCTAAAACTAGACTTTTCTCATACAAAAATTCATCTGGGGCTTTAGGTATAGATTTACTAGGGATTTTACTTAGAATATACATTGTGGTCTTTAAAGCATCACCCTATAGAAAGTTTGGTAAAATCAAATGTGCTAATTATGCATTTGATCATTTCCATGATCGTGTAATTCCACCTTCTTGTAATCCTTTTTGTTTGCATTCCAAGCATTATGCAACTAGCCTTAACTCCACAATCTTGGAGAATCTTGATTTTCATCAGTTTCATTGTATCTGCATAGTACTCACCATATCTATCAGTACTCACACACTTGATTTTATTTTTCATTTTGATTTCAATTTTAATCTTGAATGCCTTTAAAACATTTAAGGAGTTTGACCTTTCAATAAGGATTTCCACTTAGCCAAAACTTGAATAATCATCAATGAAGGTGAAGTATCAATATCTACCCATAGCGCTCAGTGTAATTAATCCACCGACATTAGTGAATTAACTCTAGGACATCTAGTCTCTTGGCTTTTCTCCTTTTATAGCTCTAGCAGGGAGTTTCTCCTTTGATGCAATCAATATATGTACCAAAACAAATAAATCTAAGTCATGAAGAATTTCTTCCTTTATCTATTACTCCACCTGTGGGGATACCACCCAGAGGCTTATGCAATAGCATTGGAGATCTCACATCAATTTAACCCTTTTTGTTTCCAACCACAATATTTATTAAATAAACTAACTCTTCAATTTCCAAATGGCAACAAGAGTTTAAAGATCCAAAGAAATAACTAAAATATGTTCCTTATCATGGAAGTTGTATAAATAGTGTCACTTAACTCTAAAATATGAATAGAAGATAAATTTGAGGCAACTACTCTTGTATGCTTAACATGTACTTTTCCACCATTTTCTATCTGATCATCAGCTTTCCATCACTTGGCTTCCTCTTATTGCTTTATGCCTATAATGAATTTGTAATGCAAATCATTGAACATGCATATAACCATCATGTGTTTGATAAAATGTCTCAAAAGTACACTAGAGCTAGTAGAAACTTCTTGATTCACAGTGTTATGCATTAAAATCATCTTTCTAGCTTTTCAAATTAGGTTCTTTGGTTATTCTTTAGGTGTGATTCGTTCTCATGCTCAGCACCTGATTCATATGAAACAAAGTGAGCATAGTGATCCTTCCTTTCTTCATATTATTTTTCACTTGACTAACAATAGAGATATTCTTTTTGATAGTCTACTCACCCTTATGGATGTTATATTATGTCTTAAGAACATTAATTTTTAGCTGGAAGAAACTCCAAAACATGTTAGATTAAATAACTATTTTTCAAGGCTACTTTCATGTCCTTCAAACAATTATAGTGGTATACTAGTTTCATGATGTACTCACAAATTCCACTAATGCCATCACAAACAATCTTATTTAGTAAGGAAAGGTGATATACTATCTCGTTCTTATCATCCTTTTACAAACTTCTTAACTTCAGAGTCTATGCAAGATTTGGCATTTAAAGAGTTATTAATGCTTTTTATGATGGTCTTATCTTTAGTATACGTCATAACTATCAAACATACTTAATTAAAGTATGTCCACTTTTTATGAAGAACCATTTGCACAATAGTAGAGTTAGTGTTTATCGTTGACTTTTCCTTTCTCAATGCCAAATCCAAGTTAGTGATTACCTAATTTGATATCAATAACTCAACCCAATCTTCACAATTAGTCCTATTCACCATTTTCATGGAAGTTACTTGCATAGGTTACAAAGATTGACGAAATAACAATTTATGAAATTCATCATAAATTTTCAAGATACATGTTTAACAAAGTCATGCTATAATATATCCTTATAAAACACAAACTATGTAATTGCAAGTAGTATTACACTATGAAAGCCAACACTAATAAGGAATTTTAGACTTCATAATATAATACAAAAATTAAATATTACATTCCTAAAACCTAACATCAATAGAGCATTTAAAATTTTAAGAATATAACAAGCAATTCTAATATTCACATCATCACCAACAAACTATATTAATAATATTACACCAATAGGGTATATATATACATATATATATATATATATTACCAACATAACACTTTCTTAAATATAATTTAAAAAAATTTCATTTCAAGAAAATTTTATGTAATGGGTCCCACGATAAATGAATACATAATTGCATAAAATTTCATGGCATAATATAAGTAACATAATTCTAATTTCATGCATATAATTATTTGAAATTGAAATAATAATCAAACAACATCCAAAATTCTGGGAAAAATTACATACAGTAGATCAATATGTAAGAAATATATATTAAAATTTTTAGGTCCAAATAACATCGAATAATTACTTAAATAAATTGGAAAAAAAATAAATGAAATATTTTTATTTTCAAAAAAATCTAAGAAAATGTCTATAAAAATTGCTTTAGAGAGTGGAGGTGACTTGTGTAATCACGACCACCGTCTATCACTGCCATGTGGCACGTGGCCTATACATGCTTTTGCAGTGCTTAGGTATAGTGTGAACATGCCCAAACTCTTTCTTTTTCACCTGTGCTTCTTGCATTCAAATCACCTACTCACTTGAGCTCCTTGTCACGATTAAGCAGCTGAATTGTTAGAATGTGTGATGCTTAGTGTCATCACTTAGTACTTACTCACTTTGTACCTGAGAATAAGCTAGCCAATCTATCATACACCATCTTATTTTTTTAAAATAATAAGCAATACCCATAATTTATATCATATTGAGGCAATCATAAGTATAAACACATAGAATATAAGCAACTAATTTCATATATATAGTCAACCAGTTCACTTATATTGGCAAACAAGATGTGTTCATGAAATTCAAACATATGCAGATAAATGCTACCAAAAATGGATAAATTTATGAGACAATATTTCAATTGAAAAGAGGCTACTTCTTTCATTCACATAAAAGCCTCATTAGAAGACTCTTAAGTATGTAAGGGAGACATGAAGCCACACAATCATACCCTTAGACTAGTGCCTCGATGCCTATCTGGGTCACCAGATATTCTGCCCTAAAGCACATTCTAACCCAAAGTCCTAACGACATAAGTAGACGCATTTTTTTGAGTTAGCATAAAGGATTTTCTCCTAGTTTAAAAGGGTTCTAATGCACTATAATACATTAATACAAAGATGAAAATCCAAGGATCATAACTATGTATTTATCTACTTGTATTAGACAAATTATCTTAATCAAATGACATAAATACCCTCAAAACAGAGAAAAATAGGGAATATAAGCTACATGTGGATTTTCTCTTAAATTGATGCCACATGATCTTCTTTTCATATTTGATTTTTGTGCTTAGTTTCATCTGAATCTCATCACATTTGCTTGTCAAATTCAATCACATGTCCTAATTTGTGATATTCTGCCCTAATTTGAAAACGTCAATGTCCATATTGACAACTCAATTCGACATAACTTTGAAAGAATCTTCAATCTGTTTCCTTTAAGCTTTTCCCTTAATTTCTTCTCTCTTGCCTCTTTGTACTTTGCCAATGTTTTATCTTTAACATTTCAATCTGACAATGTTCATTGAAAGTCTTTAATATGCTCTTTATTTGCTCTTTTTAGACTTTTTTCTGCTTGTCTCCTTAACTTCATGTTAATGATGAAAAGTGAGTTATCTTTATGACTTTCAAGATGATTGTCTTTGTGGCTAAGCATGAGTTAGCCATTTTAGGTGTGTTTACTACTAATATGCCCCACATCTAATATCCTATTCCATGGATATGTGAAATGCAAGTCTTATGCATTGTTCGGGTACAAGTTTTATTTCTTGTTAACAAAACATGACTTACTTTCAAGTCCTATTCCTTGCTTACAAGTTTGCCCATGTGGTTTCAACAATCCATTATACTTTTTTGTATACTCCGCTACTCAAACAACACTACTTCTTGAATATGAATTTGACACCCGCCTCATGTCTCCATGATCACCTAAATATAACACCTTGATGGTATCCCTCCACCACAGTCGATAAGGTTAAAAAAAAGAGTAATTTGTTGCTCTTGTTCTAGCTTGCACACACTTGTGTTTCCAAGGTCATTGCCACAAGCTCCTTTTGTGATTAAAATCTAACACTCTCAAAACAATGTGAGCTTAAGTCATTGTCGCAAGTTAATCCTCGTGACTAAATACATGTCTCTATATGCAAGAACATTACAATAAGATAAAAATAAAAGTTATATGTTAGGTAGCTGTTCCTCAAACATACACTGCACCATCTAGCTTCTTTAAAGAGTTCTCTTTAAAAAGGATTTTCCTTCATCAAACATCTTTCTTAATAAGCCTCAACCTTCACAACCTATACAACTCTTTGTGAGACTAAAGCCTTTGTAGGATCAAATTTCCCATACTTTATCATTGTCTTGCTACTCTTAGGGTTCTAAGAATCGGTTTGTATTGATCCAAGAGTAAGACATATCCTTCCCATCATAGCCTTCATTACCACCCTTGTCACCTCCTTGTACTTCCTCTTGAAGTTGGATTGTAAGGTATTCGGGTAGCCTTTTGTGGACACTTTACTACTCTATGTGGCCTATTGCATAAAAAGCAGGCTATGATCTTGGACTTCCCTTTGATTTTGGATGTCCAAGATGATGTTGAAAATTGCAAGTAAGAAGACACTTTATTGTATCCTTTCTTGCTCTTGAATTTGGCGCCTTTGCTTAACTAACCACCACTAGTAGTATGGGAGCCCCTTTTATAAGACCTCAAGTTAGGAAAGCTAATGTCATAATTAAACAAGCGCTTAGTTATAATCACTGCTTTCGTGAGGCTTTGAACTCTTCTTCTTTGTGGTTTCATGGCAGCTTCTCATAATAGATCATTAATGAAACAAAACAACTTATTCTTTTCAGTCATCTCCCTTATATCCAACATGATAGCTGTGAACTTCTTCATATAGTCCTAAACTGATGTTGATCATATTTGTCTTAGCTCTCTTAGCTTTTGCCTGGTTAGGTAGTCAACATTCTCAAGATAAAAGTGCACCTTCAATTCTTGCTTAAGCTCTTCCTAAGTGTTGATGCTACAAATTCCCTTATGAATCTCCTAATACTTAGTCTTCTACTAGAACTTAGCATTGTTTGTGAGGAATATAGTAGCTCTGTTTAGTTGAGTATGCCTTTAGTTTGGGGATTTTCACCTTTCCTTTTCGCTTTGAGGTACCACCTTCTTGCGAACTATTCCTAATAGACATTATTAGTACCTTTACTAAGGCTACTATGTCGCTTATCTCACCAGACGAAGAGTTGCTACAATATCTTTTACCTCATTGGTATGGTCCTTCGTAGTATCCCTCAAATCCTTCTAAGTGTTCTCAATGGCAACAAGCTCTCATCAATTTATAGAGTATCACTAGTCCCCATGCCTTTAACTCTTGTGCTAACTTCGAGACTCGGTGCTCGAGAAACTCCTAATTTTTGGCTCTTAAAAAAAGTTCAAGGATCTTTTTACTTTGCAAATTTCTTATGGATTCAACAACTCTTTCAAGATTCCCCAAGTGCAACATCAATTGCATCAAAAGGTTCAATAGATGTAATTTTCTTGAACATAGTTGATGTATTAGAAAGGTGTAGTGGAAACCAAAAAATCATGGTTACTAGACTATCACGATCCAGTAACCCAATCGTCAAAATGTGTGACACTTAGTCATCACTCGACATTTACTTATTTAGTACTTGAAAATATGTCAGTCAACTTGTCATACACCATTTTAATTTTGAAAATGACAAGCAATACTCACAATTCATATCATATCAAGGCAATCATAAGTAGCAAACACATAGCACATAAACAACCAATTTCATGTATATAGGCAACCAATTCACTCATATTAGCATACAAAATGCATTCATGCAATTTGAACATATGTGGACAAATACAGTGGAAAATGGATAAACTTATAGGATAATATTTCAATTGAAAAGAGGCTACTTTTTTCATTCGCATAGAAGTCTCATTACAAGACTCCCAAGTGTGTAGGGGAGATACCAAATCACACATTTGTATCCTTAGATTTGTGCCTTGATGCCCACTCGGGTTATTGGACACTTTCCCTAAAAAATATTTTAAGTCAAAACCCTAATGACATAAATAGACATACTTTTTTTGAGTTGATATAAGTGCTTTTCTCCTAACTCGGAAGGGTTCTAATGTGCCATAATATATTGACATAAAGATAAAAATCTAATAATCAAAATTATGTGTTTATTTATTCACACTAGATAAGTTACAGTGGTCAAAATTATATAAATGCCCTGAAAATGAGGAAAACTAGAAAATAATCTACACATACATTTTCTCTCAAATTTTCATCATATAATCTACTTTTCATGCTTGATTTTTGTGCCAAGTTTCGTCCAATTTCGACCACAATTGCTTGCTAAATTTGATCACAAGTCTTGATTTGTGACATTATATCATGTGTGGGCAAGATGCGAATGTGCCTAAACTCTTTCTTTTTTCACTCGAGCTCCCTACATTTGGTTTTGGTGACTCATTGTCCTGACTCGGTTCCACTTCAGCCATTTCTAAGCTAGTTTCTCTCAAATTGTTTTATAGGTTTCATTCCCCAAATTTTTTACACCTAACCTCTCAATTAATTTGACAAAAAATTAAAAACACATACTTTAATTTTGGCTAGAAACTAATTAATTTGACAAAAAATTAAAAACACATACTTTAATTTTGGCTAGAAACTAACAAACAAATTAGTAATTTTTTTATCAAAATTTTCATTTGAAAGTACTATTTCGTTGCGGTTTT
>JANHAO010008808.1:0-18935 GCA_026873985.1 Saraca asoca | reverse complement strand
CTATATCTCCTAACAATGTAACTGCTCATCCTTATTATCTATGGCAAAACACCATCCTTCTTACCATATAATTGGTGTAATCATGAATATGAAGATCACCATGTTTGTCACTCACATGATGGATTTGGAGATGAGAATTAACATCGTGCTATGTATTACAGCCAGCTTTTCCTGGAGGAATACCCACTTTGGTATATCTACATGGGAATTTTCGTTCCTTTCCTGTTGATCATAAAACTGAAATACCAAAAGAAGAAGTTCCAAATACTGGAAATTTGAAAACCATTCAATTCATGAATCTCATTTTTTTTCCTTTTTTTTCTGTTAATTTCCAATTAGTCATTACTCAATTAGTATACTTTGACATCGAAAATTAAAAAAATTTCATCTGTATCTAATAATCAATTTAGAATGGCAGTAACTCTTGAATCATGACAATAACAAGTCCTTGATTCTAACCAAAACAAATCATTTAGTAGCAGAATGATTCGCGAATAACTAACAATTATCAGCACAGCCCTAACAAATTATAATCAGTTGTGAAAAGAACTCAAAGTGAGAATGATAGAGAGAAAAGCAAAAAGAAAACAATGGACTTGTTTGAAAGTGTTTTAGGTATTTTTGTTTTATTATTTTTTAAAAATAATTTTTAAAAATAAAAAAATAAAAAATTTATTTGGATGTAAATTTTGAAAATAAATAAATATTTTTTTATTTTTGAATATGAAAAAAATATATTTAATATTATTTATAATTTTTTTATTAATAAAAATAGGTATTTTTCTTATTTTTTAAAAAAATTTAAAAATAATTTTTTATACAAAAATAAAAAAAAAATACTTGATATTTTTTGAAAATTATTTTTTCAGTTAAATTTTTAAAAACAAGTTAGTAAACAGATTTTTTTATTTTTATAAAATAAAAAAATAAAAAAATAAAAAATTTATTTTTAAAAACAAAAAAAATAACTTCTCAGCCCTAATATCTGACCTTGATTTTCGGTGTCACGGCTAGGGCCAGTAAGAGCTGAGGTAGAAGGTGGTTTGGAGAAGAAGGAAGGGAAAATACGAGTGGCTCCGCCAGCAATAAGGCGACACGCAGGATCCACAAGCTTCGAAATCCAGCGTCTTTGGCTTTCTGCAGGACGCGCATAAGGGCTAGGCGCGGGCTTCCTCGGCAGTTTCCGGACCTTACCGCCAGCACCTCTCTCTCGTTGATCCTTCGTAACTAACGATGGCGTGATTTCATCCCTCTCCATCTCTCTCGAACGGTTGTGATTTGATTGTAATGGATGGCTAGGATTTAAGATGTAAAAAAAAATAAAAAAGGAAAACAGCCGAAACGCACCGCTTTGGTTGTGCAGTATGCCCTGCTGCGCACCTTGCGCAATAGAGAATCCGGATCCCATACCCTAGGCCCCGCTTGGTAAGTGAGAAAAAAAAATTAGAGAAAAGAAAATGAAACGAAAGAAAAGGAGAGAAAAGAAAATGAAAGAAAAGAAAAAGAATAAAATATTTATTGGTTGAGAAAAAAGAAAAAAGAAAGAAGAGGATAGTTTGTTGATTGATTAAGAGGAAAATGATAGAAAAGAAAAGAAAAATGAATAAGTTTATATTATAATAATATGAAATAATTATAAAAAAAATTGATAATTTATTTTTAATAAATAAATAAATTTTTGAAAAATATTTTCCAATTTTTTTAATTATTTTTATTTTTTATTTTTTATTTTAAAAATAAAGAAATAAATAATTTATTTTTAAAAAATAAAAAATAAAAAAAATAAATTTTTTAAAACAATGATTTCTGAGTTTTTTTATTTTTTATTTTTTAAAAAATAAAAATAAAAAAATTATTTCAAAAAATTTTATAAGAAAATAAATTTTTTATATCTATTTTATATTTTTTTAAAAATTATAAAAATTAATATGATAATTAAAATACTAATTTAAAATAATAAAAAAGATTACTTGCGCTGCAAGTCAACCTTTTCAGCGCGTTCTCTCGGAGTGCAGAAAATTTTTACTGTGGATCCACAGGATTTTTTCCATCCAATTTTTTCTCCCCGCTTGTTTTTTACTGCGCCAAGCAGCAGCCAATTTTGTTTTCCTTGCTGCTGAAGTACATTGGCAGAAAGCTAGAAATTATTGAGACGGGACCCAAAATCCAGTGACGGCAGTAATGTGAGAAATGGAATAAAAAATAATGTTTTTATTTTAAAAAAAATTATTTTTTAAATCATAATATTATATATTATTTTTTTTACTTATAAGATATATAAATAATATAAACGTTATTTACTTAAAATAAGCAAATGATATTTTCTTAAAAAAATCTTTCAAAAAATGAATAGAACCTAAATATTCTTTGATTCTTATTTTATTAAATATTTATTTTATTTTTAAACTTAAATTAATCAAATGACCTCATAGCTATTAATATAAAGTGAAAGTACGCAAACCTTCTCATTTTTCTGTGAAAAAAAGAAAAAAAGGTTTCTCTTAGGTCTTCGCAAAAAATTCTGAAAAATGCTAGAAGACACCGAAATTGTTGTAAGTAATATCCTTCCTTTGTTTATAAATAATGACAACGTGTATACATCTGCAAAATTTCCAGTACTCTCCTTCGCTATCTCCATCAACTACACACCAGAGATCATCATGGATTGGACCGAAATGAATTTGGGCTTAAGCCCATAAAATATATTGAATCCAAACTCACGTCTAAGTCAACTCTATCTCATCATTAGGTTGGGGTTAATGCCCAAATATATGGGACACGTTAGACCCGCCCCCGTGTGCTTGTAATAGCTCTGCATAAGAGAGTCTTTTCGCTTAGGAGGCCATCCATACAAAGTCTATTGCCCTTGATGCTCATTGCAAGAGCAGATCTCGGTCTGCTTCTGAGATTTTTTAGAGCCCTTGCCTGTTTGCGGATTTGTGAAGTTCTGTGAGGAAACGAGCCCAAGATTTGGGGCATTTGTAGTAAATGGGCCTACAACCTAGGAAGAGCTATCCCTTGAACCATCGGGTGAGAACATTATTGCAGCTCAAGTTCTACATACGGAATCCGCCTCGACAGAAAGAAAAATCCCCTCAACTCATTTTTATTTACGAAATTTTTACGTCACCTTGGAGTAAATACATTCTTCTACTCCATATTGATTTGGACCAATTAAAATGAGCCAACTAAATTTTGAGGGTGGTCATCGGTATTTTACATAGTAAAATTCTTTTTTAATGCATGTAAATTATCTAGAACTTTTACCTGACTCTATGTAGTGAGTGATGTTTGTTCTACCCATGGTGAGATTTATTTTTCTATCTAGGCCAAGACATCGGTACTTGAGTTAAAACTTGAACACAACGTATTGTAGGCTCTTTTTTTTTTTTTCCTCTTTTTAATCAATGGCTTGGAGAGTAAAACTAGTAACCTAGGATTTATTTGATATAATGATAAGATAATTAATTTTAAAATAATTGATTATTGATAAATTAAATATATAAATTCATTTTATATTTGAAAAGACTTTTAATAATAGTTTTTTTTTTCTTAAGAGAAAATCAAAGTTAAAAAATTTTTTAATAAAAGAAAAATTGATTATAAAAAATAAAATACTTTATATGACTTATTATTTAATCATAATTTTAAGTTAATATTCTCATACTTTCAAAAGATTAACTCATAGTTTAAGGATAAGACTAATTGTGATCTTATTTTTATCTATAATTATTATTGGCATAATTTATATCAAACGAGTTCTCAATGTATTTATTTAAGGAAGGGGTATTGGATTGGATCCCGCCCTTTATACCATACTGTTAGAGAGGACAAGGTGCCACTGTCATCCGAGCTAGTCCCACAGTGGTCTATATGCAACTTTAACTTCATTGAGTTTGCATCAATTGTTAACTTTTTCTTAAATTTCAAGTTGATCGGCAAAGTCGAGGTTTGGTGGGCTTGAAAGTTGGGTCACAAGACATCAATTTTGAGTGATTTTTCCACTTAGATTGTAATCACATTTCGGTTTCACCTGATTGAATTAAAGATTCTGATCTGAGTACCCTAATTTATGACTAAACTTATAGTGATTATAATGAAATCAATTATAATGTAAATGTGTTATGTATATAATGAGAATGATAATTAGTTATTATGTAAATTATAATTTAATTACTTGTAAGGTGAATACATTAAGGACTCAGTGATTAATTAAGAAATAATTACACATTGTAAGTTATAATGTGATCATTCAAAATAATAATTAGCATAGTTTTATTACAGTGATTAATGACTGAGGGTGAATAAGGTGTAATTTAATGGATAAAGTGTAATATCGTAACTATTCATGAAAAAATGAAAGGTCTAGAATTTTATAAAATAACAAATAAATGAAAATTTTAAATTCATAATTATTTATTTCATTGATTTTTTTCTCCATGATTATAATATTATACCTTATTTTTTAAAATGTATCATGCACCTTAGAGAAAATAAATCCTTGAGAAAAGATATATAATACACTAGGGACGGGGTTATTATTTTGATTAAGGACTTGTATTGATGAAGTTTGCCATTGTGACCAGTGAGAAATGGTAATTAAGTGAGAAATGGTAAGTAAGGAGTTCTAGTGATCAAGTAGTTACTCCTATCTTATGTTTGGAATAAACTTTTCTAGAATTTAATTTATTTCATTTTAATAGAAATGATTTTAATTTATTTATAAATGAAATTTAATGTTTGAAAATCATGTCAAAAGTAATAATTTTAATTCATTTGTAAATAAATTCTCTTATCAGGAATATATTAAAAAATACATGAAATTTAATTAAAAGAAAGATTTTAATAGTATTATGATAAATAAATATTAGAATAAAGTTAAAATTATTAATATAATATGTGTTTTATGTCAAATAAAATGAATTCGAATGAAATCTTTAATAAATTTGATAAATTTCATAATAATATAAATGTAATTAAAATAAGTATTATAAATAAAATAAATTCTTTTTTAATTAAAATCCAATCATCATTTAAAAATAAAATAAAATCATAATTTTGGACGGTTAGTGACTAATGAATATCGATGACAAAGAACATTTAGTGGTCACTGAACAGTGATTTAGAGTTTGTTTGGAATTATTTTCAATTGTTTTTGTTTTATTATTTTTTAAAACAGTTTTTTAAATACTATTTTTTTAGAATAAAAAAACAAAGAACTTGTTTGAATGTAAATTTTAAAAATAAGTGTTTTCTTTATTTTTTAAGTTGAAAAAAATATATTTAATATTATTTATAACTTTGTCATTAATAAAAATAGGTATTCTTCTTATTTTTTTTTTAAAATCTGAAAATAGCTATATACAAAAATAAGGAAAAACATCATTTTATTATTTTTTGAAAACTATTTTTTAGTTACACTTTTAGAAAACAGTTTTTGAAAAATAGTTTTTAAAAATAGTTTACCAAACAGATTTTTTTATTTTTACAGAACAAAAAAATAAAAAAATACTTTTAAAAATAGAAAAACAAGTTGCCAAACAGTCCCTTAGGTTCTATCTCAATTTTTATCAAGCACTCATAGCCATTAAAAACTAATATTTCTTATTTGACTAATACAGTAAACCGGTGTACATGTTGTATGTATTGGGCTTGCACAGTATGTATTATTTCCTAGAAGTCAAATGTATATGGTTTTTTTGTTTAAAATTAATTTAAATTTTTTATCTATGAAGATGCACAATTTCTTCTAAGAAAGTGAAATTATTTCTATAAATGCCAGAGTCATTTCCATTCAATTGGAATCAATTACATTTAAATATTTTTTTTACTTGGAATCTATATCACAGAATTTTTTATTTTATTTTTTCAAGTTATTGAAATTTTATCAAATTTTCTTTTTGAAAACTTTTTCAATCTAAATGTTGATTTTTAATACAATAAATTTGTAGTAATATCATGATAACCAGAATATTGTTCAATTGTTTTTTAGAATTATTTAAATGCTAAATGGATGGGAATTTATGTAGGTAAGCCCTTATAAGTTCCATTAAGCATTCTTTTTTTTTTTTTCACACATTATGCATATAGGATATCTAATTTGTTTAGTAAGGATATTAACTAAGAAAAGTAGAACATATTATCGTAATATTTTAATCCGCTAAGTAATCAATATCAATCAAACTCATGTAGTAATATTTTGTACTTCAGGTTACTGCCCTATAACTTCTGGTGTTTCATTTCATTCTTAGCTTTACCCTTATCATTTTTTGTATACTCATTGCATGATATGTGTGTTACCTTGGTATTGAACTTTCCACTTCAGTATTAGAATGCATTCCTAGTGTTATTTGAAAGGTATAATGAAGTTAGAATGCATAAGTTTAATTGATGTCCAATGATGCATATTACATGGTGTAGAAATTATTGCATACCTTATCAATGCATTTTTCTTTACGTATTTGTTTGTAAACATTTTTTATGTCTTCTTCATTAATTGCATTTTTGTATGTAGTCTTCAAGCACATACCAATTATGTCTAGAACATCTGTCATGCTTATAACCCTATAAGTTTCAGATATTTTGCTTATATTTTTCTTGTCCACATCCACATAGAATATGAAACACTTATCTAGCCATGCTCTCTTAAATTCCATTGGAAAGTCCATGCAACCACCACTAAGAGAGGTTTATTTTTTTCATATTAGGTAATATTTTCCAATGCATAATAGTGGTGTTATATTAAATTTTATTTTCATAGAAACCTGCAAAAGTCTTTCTTTCCATGCAGAAGCCTTTTTTTACACTATCTTGATTGCTTCATTGTCAAAAATCATAAATGAGGCATAGTTCTTATTGTATGTTATTAAGATTTATATTTTATTTCTGCGGTAGAACAATATAATTTTTTTTAGTTATCTAAAACTTCAATTAAAAAATGCATAAAGAAATTTACATAAAATCTTAAGAGAGAGAGAGAGAGAGAGAGAGAGAGAGAGAGAGAGAGAGAGAGAGAGAGAGAGAGAGAGAGAATATTTGCAATTTTAGGACAAAATTATGTCTAAACTTTGCAGCAACCAAAGTTGGTGTGCCATTGCAATCAGCACAGGTAATCTTTTCATCATTCACTATAACCTTCTTGTTACATTATATGCGTGCATCATAAAATCATAAATGGTCTGTTTGTAACATTGATATTTCAGCATAAGTAGCACACTTTTCAGGTTGTTAGTACAAAGTGCATAATGATTTTAGTTTCTTATTATTTTATTTTTTAAAAATAAATTTATAGTTTTCTAGTTTCTATACCTCATGTTCTTGAATTATATCAATAATTGATTCCATGTTTCTAGCATTCCAAGGGATTTCTTCACTTAATTACCGACAATGTATTGAACTTCGACATTGTGATGTTGTTGGTGTTGAAGTTAGTGGATCCATCATACCAATGTTAAGAAAATATAATTTGTTTATTAGTTTTATAAAAAGGTAGATTTCTTTTTTCTTTTTCTTATCTATGATACATTTACCATAAGTGAATACTGGCCTAAAAAAATATAAACTAACATGAGAAAAATATTGTTTTAGTTGGCGACCCATGTGATGTACAAGGTATCATAATACATTATATCTATTTATATAAAATTATGTATATTGATAATAGAAATTTAAATAATTTAAGACATTCATTTTCAGTTATTTAATTGTCATTTTAACAAAAAAAAAAAAAAGGCTGTCCAAGTGTTACCTAAATGCAAACCATGTCTCTTTAAGTATTGCTTGTTACTCTTTATCTGATTTTATTTGATTTACATGAAGATATTATCTTCTTATTTTCCATCTAATGGGAAGCATTGCCATTTAACTTGTCCCCAATTCATAAGTTGCTAATATTACAAACCAAAATGATAAGTTAAATGCTTGTTGTGATATGACATACACACACACACACACACACACACACATCTTCCTAAGAGTTTCATCATCTAGCAAAATAAATCTCTCCCTCCATTTGCCACACTCTAAAAATGGGAAACGTGACTGGTATAAGAAGAGTCATACTGTAACAACTTTCTACAAGTCTTTACAATACTGTGGACTAAGTTGACTCAATTTAAGAAAATAAAAACAAAACTCTTTTTGAGCACTTAAGGAAAACACAAAGAATATATATATATATATATATATATTGCAAAATACAAATGCTTTTATATAAAGTTTTCAAAGATTTTTTATAAAAATTTTGCTAGAGTTTCTTCTATTTTTCTAATATTTGCCAGGGTTACATGCTCTCCAAATAACCTGATTCACAGCATCAAAATTTCTTAAGACATAAATGTGGGATACAATAATATACATGCACATGTGGACACAAAAGATCATTCCACTATCAAATGTTGGCTTGTGCTTTCCATTTTCGCTAAGATGGCCCATGCTGAAAGGATTATTCTACAACCCAAAATGTTTTTTTTTTAAAATAAAATACAGTAAGTTTTAATGAAACCTAGTAAGTAAATCACTTATCAATAACAATTAAGGACAATCAATATGCCTAACACTCATGTATTTAGTATGTAGTCTGGTTTGGCTTTTTTCCACTTAATAGGTAATAAAGGATTATGTAACTTTACATACATGTTAAACAAATAAGAAAAAGAAAACAAATAAAGAGGCTATCTAGCAAGAATACATATAATTATAACCACGTTTCCTTTGTATAAACAATTTAATGCTCATTACCATCCTACCATATCATTTTGTTAAGAACCCCAAATCACTTCCAACAATATACCATTACTTTGCAAATCCTATGCATTTATAGTTTGGAATTTGTAGCCAACTTAATGTAAATGGATTAAAAAAATTCAATTATTCACATCTTCAATCCATTCACACAAATGGCTTATGGCCATTTTCAGTTAAAGAATAGTTCTCATTCACTACAAGTGAAAAGACAGGAGAGTACTTACATTAAAGGTCACAAAGTTAACATAGAGGAACCTTGTCTAGTTTGCAAGATAGCCAATGGCCATTTTCACATAAAACTCATTTCCTATTTATTCTAACAATTCAGCAGAAGATATCTAAACTATGTACTAAGTACAAAAGACTATCACAGAGTAATCTCTACTAATTCACAAGAATAATCTACAATTATTTTGCCTTCAAAGAAAGGCCAGTTACATAAAGTTTTCAACTAAAGCAAAATAACACTAAATTATTTCAAGAGAGGCAGCCAAGAATCATATAACAATGAACCTTAAGTAAACCAATTGCATTAAGCATATATAGACAGTTTAAAATTTGACATGCTAAATGAAATTGCACTCAACTAACTTCTTAGGACAACTCACACATTACTATTTTTTTTTTAATATCAATTCAGTCTCTATACTCCTTATCACTCCATTGGTTTTCATTCCCTTATCCTAATTTTGGTGTTGGGTCATACCAATGACATTTCAAAAAGAACCAATTTCTTAATTGAAAGTCTTAAATATTTGACTTACAACACCTCCTTAAGATAACCATAATAGTCATATTTTATCTAACCCTCTTCAGCTTTTCTTATGCAAACACCATTATTGTCGAATTTCTTCATCTGACTATATATTTTTGTGTGTAATTTATATCCATTAACAAAATAAACAGGCCATGTTTCCGCCAATCATTTAGGGTCCCAAGCAACATCTTTAGTGAATTGATCATTGATAATTGTTTCTGGATTGTTAACCTGTTATGAGTAATTGTCTTGTAAATGAAACAAATTGAAAGCTAAAGTTTATAAATAAATAAGGTGATAAACACTTACATATTGTTGAAACCATGCTAGAAACTCTCTTCATAACTAATTTTCAACATCTATGTCATTTAGATTTTGATCCTGAGCCCTTAAATCTTCTTGATATAAACTACAAAGAAAGTGTAATATAATGATAGCTACAAGCACATCAAAATGTAAGACATGATTTGAAGGATTGTATTTTAACTTACCAAACATAAGGTAGGACTTCTTCATAATTTAGTGAGATGTACAAACTGACCACAGTGAGTACTTCATCTATTAGAAATTGACGACCCCACTCTCCTGATGGATGACTTGGCTGATTGAATATTGATTAAAAAAAAAAGAAGCAATCCTTCACCACCATCATTATTTCTTGGAACTCTAGTTCTACTAAAGTAAACATAGGATTCGAAGTAAAGAGATCCAAACTTTGAGATCTTAGTAGTTATATATGCCTTAGCTATTAAACCTTCAACATGGGTAGTATTATTAACTTTTCATCTAAATATGTTAAGAAACTTAAAAAAATTGAATGAGTTATGTTTTCACACAAGTGATTGAATTTAAAAAGTAACAATTGTGTTAGAAGCAAATAATTACCTTTCAAATGGGTACATCCATCTGTACCACACAAGACCACCAACCCTAGCCTTATATACTAAGTCAATTGGTAAGTGTTCCATTGAATCAAAGAAGTTAGGTGGGAAGATTCTTTCCAATTTACACAAGGTTAAGCTAATGTTTTGCTCCAGTAAAACCAATTGTTCATCTTTAAGTGTTAATGAGCAAATATCTCAAAAAAATTGACTAAGTTCTGTAAAAGGGCTCCACACTTTATCAGGCAATGCATTAAAAGCAATTAGAAGCAAATACTTGAGGAACACATGATAATCATGAATTGTCATCCCAAACAACTTAGCCTCCCTCATGTCAACATATCTCGGTAAGTTGGATACATAAGTATCTAGAAGCTTTAAATTTGACACCATTTCATATATTGCCCATTTTTGTTTAAGGTTGAATACATATTGAGCTTTAGGTTTAATTGTCTTACCATTACACAAATTAAAAAGCTCTAATTCCGATCTCTTACAACGTTCACATATATCCATTCAAGCCTTTGCAGTATCCTTGGTTTTATCCTTTACATCCATAACAATACTAAACACATTGTCAAACACATTTTTTTAATATGCATTACATCCAAATTATGGCAAATAAGATTTTTTTTTACAATATGGCGATTCCTAAAAAATGCTTTGTTTTGTCTAACTGTGATCAATTCCATAACCATGAATTCATACTTACCTGTCTAAAACTATTTTTGGCTAGTTCTCTACTCTAGTCCAAATTTCATCACCATTATGACGTGGAGGAAAAGTAGACTTCTCAATCCGACCCTTTAAAAAGCCGTCATGATTGCTTTGATAAGGATGAAATCATGGCATAAACATAATATAACAATAAAAATAAGATACCTTTCAACTGTGTTTACAAGGAAAAGTCTTTGATCATTCCATACATATAGAGCAACCTAGTTTTCCTAAAGATGTCCAACCAGATAGCATCTCAAAAGTTGAAAAATCATTAATTGTCCACATCAATACTGATTTCATTTGAAAGTTTTGCTTCAATGATATATCATATGTCAAAGCTCCCTTTATCCATGACTTTTTAAGCTCATCTATGAGTGACTGCAAGTAAACATCTATTTTACTCTTTGGATTGTGAGTGCCTGGAATAATTAATGTCAAGAAAAGATACTTTGGATTCTTACACAACCATAATAGTAGGTTATATAGAGTTACAATCACAAGCTAACAAGAATAAGCCCTACCAGACATACTAAAAGGACTAAAACCATCAGAGCAAAGACCAAGTTTAACATTTCGAGGGTTCAATGAAAAATCTGTGTAAGTTTGATTAGAATGTTTCTATGCTTCACCATTTAAAGGTTGTGATAATAAACTTGATTATTGGGATCTCTGATAGTGTCATCATATTTTCTCTATTGTTGCCATTGAAAAATATAACCTTTGAAGTCAGGGAGTTAATAGCAAGTACCATAACTGCTTAATTAGAGTTTTTCCTACTTTTCCTCCGTTCCATGTACTAAGGAGAATGAGAAAACTTGTATTGTGCCATTTTTCATCATTTTTATAATATAATATGCACCTATTTATGCAATAATCTATTTTCCTATAGGCAAGTCCTAATTTCTTCCCAATTTTTTTCTTCTATAAAAATCAAAATTAACTTCATTATCTTGAGACATAGAAACTCTTCGTCTCAAATTTATCAACCTCTTTAATAAATTCATTGGTAAAAACTCTTCGTTTAGAAATTAACCTATTGTACGTCCATTTTCTATGTTTAGGAGGTTCCATCTGTCATATGGTCATCAAAGTTAATTTAAATTAATAAAAGTATATTACAAACCACTTCCATTTATCATATGATTATAATAACATTCTAATACTTTTTAATACAATTTCTAACTAATAATTTCTCTATCTCAAACTATTAATATTTGTTAATATAATTTCTCCTTTTGTATTAAAAAATTTTAATAACTAGAAATAAAATTTTATTATATGCTTTTTTTTATTCTATTTATTGTTGCATTTCTTTTTTAATTTTTAATAACAGTTTCAACTTTTTAAAAAATATTTTTTTTTAAGTTACAATTTTATATGGATTTTTCCTATAATAAAAATTATTTCTATCTAATTATTCAATTTATTAGTGATTCTTAATTTTATTATTTAAATGTAAAACTTTTATTTTGTCTAAATAAGATTTCTTTTTCTTTCTCCCTAAAAGGAACAAATTTCTGCCAATTACACTCAAGAGTTTATTTACTTAACTAATTTACTAGAGGCTACCAATACATTCGGAATTACTTTTTTATGTACGTACTACCTCCACACAAATCACCTAGGATCAAACTGAATTAAATGCATTATGTTAAGAATTAATTTGCAACTAATTTACCAATACCTTTGTAAAGATATATATATTCCCATAGTAAATAGCCCCTAAGTTAAATTACCATGAAATCATGCAATTTTATACATGGATCAAGTAAAATAATTAATCAATTTCCTGCCAACTAAAGACTCAAGGCCCCTAGAAGAAGCCCCTGCAAGCATATTTTAATAAATTCAACAATTATATCATCTGTTAATCCTAATCTAACATGTAATCATGTCACATAAACACAAATTTTCTAGCATATCTAAAGACAACCTACCTTTCTCCAAAGTTAATCCCAGTTTTTCCTTCATGCATTGGCGATTGAAATAAAGCATTTACTCATTATGTCCATAGTCCTCACAATACACAATTTCATGCATAAAGTTGTCCTAATTTTCATATGCTACTACCCATGGCTTCACACTTCTAAGTAATGTATAAGCTACAGCTTTCACTTGTAACAACATTCTAACAAATGGGTTCCTCGAAATCCAATGTATAAAGTAGTATATAATGTAAATCATAAAGGAAGTGAGTGAGTTACTCACCTTAGCTTACTTATTCAAAGAATCAATTCTTCCACACTATAAATTCCAATGGCAAGGAGTGAATTCCAAGTAGCATATCAAGCCACCAAAATTTAGGAATTTGGATTCAATCTAGCATTTGACACAATCAAAACTAAATTAATTTCTAGAATTATTTACTTACTTATGCCTAATTTAAACTTAGCTATGCTAGAAACAAAGGCATATACTCAGGGCTAGTCAATTGAACTCAAACTGGACATAACTACATTGGATGCTAGATGAAAGCAACCTCATTAACTTGCCTACTCACATGCAAATTCCAAATTTCACACTTTGAGCGTTATGGTTTCATAAAGGTTGTCTGGAAATTTGCTAAAGAATCTTAATATAAATATGAAATTGAAGACATGGGCAAGTATCTCTACCTCTAAAGAGTATCTTCAAAGCTCAAATCAAGCTAGGTTGAAATGGCATATCAAATTGGAGCTACACCCAAATAGGGGAGGAACTATGGTCTCACTGGTTTAGCGTTATTGGTTTTATCGAAACCTTCACACTAGCTAACATAAACATGATAGAGAGGTAGACGAAGGGAAGGTGCTCTTCAGCTAGAAAATATAAACTTGTTGATCATTATTAACTACTCTGTCTTTGGGTGTTGACTATACCAAGTAGAGGAAGAGGTCTGACCGTGGACCTGGGTTGGCCAAAACAGAAGCTGGTGGCATGCTCCAGCAAAATGAAGGTGGATAAAGGCTGCACAATGATCATATATTCACTGTTGCTATAGAAGCTAGTGTCGAGAAAGAGAAAGAGAGGTTTAGTTCCTCTGCTTCGATTAGAAGGAAATGGGTGAGAAAATGTTATTTGCTCTTTTGTTGGGTGTCAAGAGGAGTGTTGAAAGAATTCCCAAAATCATGTAGTTTTAGGTATCACACCATTACTCTTCATCTTAGTACATAATATCTTAGGGTTGATTAGATTTGAAATGCCATTGATGACTGAAAAATTAATTATCTATTAGGAGTTATTAACTTTTTTTTTAACTAAATAATCATAGGTTTTGCTCTGATAAGAACTTAAGTTTTTCTCACCAAATATTATAGCTATTTTTGATTAATCATTATCTATTTATTATTTGAAGAATTAATATTGTGTGCCATTTCTAATTTTTAATATGTAAACTTTTATAACTTTTTTATTAAATATGAATTACATCAATTTAACTAGTTAACTTTTTATTATACTATAGAATCAATAAATGTCTTAAAACATGAGCCCTATCATTGTAAAGAATTATTCAATCATATAATGAATTATTCATTCATTATTGACTAAAATAATTTTGAATTTTCCATTAATTCTTATAAAAAATTATGATTAAAATTAACAACTAAAAAGATTCAAAATATCTTAAATAGAAAATTTTGTGAATATTTATTGGACATGTTACATTTTCAATTTAAAAATTAAATTATATATTTTGAAATAAAATTTTTTGAAAATAATTAAAATAATCTCATAAGTATAAACATAAATTAAAAATTATGAACTTTATAAATATTATAAATATTTATATATGTTGTATTTTCAATATAAATATTTTTCTTCAAATCATTGAAAATATATTTTTTAGTGCAAGTATGGAAATATCCAACCAATAATAGCATAATAAAATAAATTTGAAATTTTTATAATTTTATAATTATGCAAAAAATAAACCAAGCAAAACACATGATTTATCATTAAAACATCTGAATAATTCCTTTGGAGAAGATTGATATCATGCCAAATAACTGACATTTCCATGTATGGAATTTTTGGCTGACTGAGACATGTTTTGATTACTTGGTCCTTAGTAGCCAGTATAATATAATTATAACTTAATGAATTAGATCTTAAGAAAGCCCTCTGTGCATAAGAAAAGATCATGGAAGAAGATTGTGCATAAGAGCTAAAATATACTTTATTTAGCAGACAAACTCTATTTTTGATAAGAATGCAGGTGTAGAATTTAAACTTCCTACCATGCTCTTTCATTGTACAAATTTTGAGAGTTACTTTTTCTGTCATAGATGAATATGAACATAAAAAGAAGACATTATTCTTCCATTATTTGAATCTATAGGTAGGATGAGGTGAAGATTTGCTTTGATTTTCCATCTAATAATGCTACGGATATTGTCTTATCTAAAACTTGATTTTAAACAAGGGTTGCAAATGATTAATTAGCATTTTTAAAAACAACCTAATTTTTGAAAAATTATATAACATACAATATAATAGCAACGGGGCATGTGAGATCCATGTTGACATAAGGGAAATTAGAACCAGTCAACAAAGAACATTTTATCCAAGCTTTGACATCTTGGGGGTATATAGTATTTGATCTGATTGTAATATCAAAGTCAAACCAAGGTGCTCTAACAAAGGGATATTGTAAGAAAAGATGAGTTCCTTTAGTAAGCATATATAATGGACAACTCATAGGAACTTGTAAATTTCTAGCTTTTAGAATTGATCTAAGAGGTAACCCATTATGACATAGTTTCCATAAAAACACTAAAATTCTTTTGAGGTAAAGGTAGAATTCATAATGTTTTTCAAGGGAAAGGATTAGTGTGAACATTCTCTAAATGATCCTTAATCAAAGTTTGGTAGCTTTCTTTGACAAAATAATAGCCTTAGACTGATCCTGTCTAGGCTACTAATTAAAAGCCCTTTAATAAGACATTGGGGTTTTGACAACTGAACACCTAGTTAGTTGGTCATAAACTGAGTTGATCTTGTTGCCATCCCATTTCCTTGTTTATTTGAACTTGAATCCTTTACAGTTTCCAAATAATTAGGAATAGGGCCAGCTATTTTATGCCAAAATTTTGACCTTAAAGGAACATTATCTCCTAATCCAATATGCCATCTTAACCTATTTATGGTCAAATCAGCATTTATTTGAATATCAGCTCATCTTTATCATAGAATGATAATCACCAATATTTTCAAGATTCCTTCCAGCATACTTCTGAATAATTATTTTGCTAAGGAGACTATTTCACTGAGAAAAAACTCTCCAAAGCTATTTTGAAAGCATGGCTTGATTGAAATACTAAAGTTTTAGAAAACCCAATCCTCTCTTAGAAATAGGCAGATATATCTTGTCCTAAGCAATTAGATGTATTTTCCTCTGAGAACTGAAACTTCTCTACCAAAAGTTTTTGACACAAGCTTCTAATTGCTGAATATGCTTCTCAGAGAATCTAAGAGTGGATATATGGTATGTTTGAAGACTTTGTAGAACAAATTTGCATAGCACCATTTTACCAACTTAAGATAACTACATTACTTTCCATCCCTATAGTTTCTTGCCAATCTCATCAATAACCTTTTTGGGAATGTGATTCCTTCTATTAGTACCATCAACAAAGGAACCTGAATACTTTCCTATTTGATGAACCATTTTAACTCTGATATTAGAGCAAGAGATACCCTAGTAGCCCCAGGGTCTGAGGACTAAAATAGACCTTTGACTTGGTCATATTCACTTTTAAACTAGACATGGACTCAAAATTCTTGAGGATTTCTAAAATTTTCTTATGAGACTTAAGGTTTGCTTTTAAAAAATAACAATAAATCATTAACATAAAATAGATATTTGATAGTTGTTGAGACCAATAAAAATAATACTGAACTACCTTGGACTACCTTAGCTTATAGCACTGGTGAATTCAGGTTGAATCACAGAAACTAATGATTAATGTTAAAGTATTAAGAGTAGAAAATAGGGGCGTTGAATGATTAATTATTAGAATTAGGAGTTAAACATACCACAATAGCAAAAACATTAAACGCAAAGGAAAAGGGGACAATCTACAAAGAAAAGCTTCAATCTAAATAACTCTTGTAATCAATTCTATGACTGATCATCCCCTTTTGATCACTCAACTAAGAATCTAATTAAGCCTAGCACTTAACTGATTTTTGCTAGTTTCTCTCTAAATTGGCTAACTAATCTTGTCATTTGATTGACCTTTATTGCTGAATCGAATAAAGGCCATTACCTCAACCAATTCACCAACATCATTAAGGCCTGAAAATATTACACTAGAAGCAAATTCATTAATTACACCTAATTCTCTATGTTAATTAAGCCGCATCAATGAATAATAAAAAATTCTATTGCTACTTAAGCCAAACAACCATAAACAACAACATCGCTTATAGAAATTTAGCTAGTAATAAATCATAATAAATAATTAATTAATTGGCCATCTTAACTAATTATCCAAAGAAATTAATAGAATTAAAATAGAGAATCAATATAATCAAATTGGGAGCAAGTTAATAATAGAAGTAAGTCTCATAATTAACAAGAGAATTGATAAAAAATTTTCTTCAGATTGAAATAGAAGTTTAACTACACATTAAAGTAAAAAAAAAAATAAAAGAAAAGAGAAAATTTTAAAAAGGCCGGTGTTCTTACTCTAGGAAAGCTCATCCTCTTCATAAAAGTAGAGAAAATGAAAATGAATGTAAAAGTTATTACAATTAGGGCTCAGCTGAACTTTTACAAGAGCTCATTGTACTACCTCTACTTAAGCTACTAGTTAGGGGTTAGAAGAAGGCACAATTGGATGTGAGTCTCTTCATCTCTACTAGTGCTTGAAGAATATTATTTATGATCAATCGAACCTTAAGGAAAGCATTTTCTTAAGGAGAGATGACTTCTTACAACACATTTTGCATCCTATAAGCCAATGCTTTAGATGTAAATTTGTAAACAACATTACATGGGTTTAAAGGCCTAAAGTAAAAAAAAAAACTTTCTTGAACTTATGATTTTGGCACCAAACATAAAAGAGTCAGATTAAATACTTTCAATAGATAACCCCTGCTCATAAAGGACAAAAGCATATCTATGACTTGTCAACCAATAATATCCCAGAAATGCTAGTAAAACATAACATTGAAGCATCAAGCCTAAGTATTTTGTTAGTATTCATTTTAAAAATGATACCCAAAATTTCAACTTTAGTAAATGGTTGCATCAAGACAAGCTCATGTTATTCAATCAATTTTGGAATCTCCAACAAATCATGATTAGGAATTCTAGCAGTATTTTGATCCATCGAAAACAAGTTTTGCAAGTGATGAACTGCCATAGCCTTGATAGTATTTTGATTATGCTACATGGTACCATTACCATATTTTAGACAATTAATTCTAAGTCTAGATCTCCTTTTTGTTAATTACTAAATGAAAATATTTGGTTCTTCTATCTCCGTTTAGTAACCAAAATTGTCTTGCCTTCTATGTCAAACTTATCTCCTGGTAATGAAGTAGATATTCTAAACAGGATCTCATGTGGTTTTCCTCAACTTGATTAGCAAAATGAGGTTGTGTTTGTAATGCCTCAAACTTTTTCTCTAGCTCATTAATTCTTGATTGTAATTTGCCAAAATGTTTTTTATCCCAATCTTTTAAAAAAAAATTTAGTATTATTAAGTCTGCCAACAAGTTGAAATGTAAAAGAACTAGAAAATTGTTAGTCTGAAAGGTTCCCTAGGGTCAATGTGATTGAACTCTATTGTATCTATGACTGTACATTCTGTATTGATTTGATAATAAAGGTTAATTTTTCATCT
>JANHAO010008807.1:0-18927 GCA_026873985.1 Saraca asoca | reverse complement strand
GTGGGTTTGGGTTTACGTTGGTGTGGTTTTGTTTTCTTTTGTTTGGTGGTTGGTTTGGGGGTGGGGGGGGGGGGGCGCTCATTATCAGCCCCTTTTTTTTAATCAAAATTGTATCAATATCAATTAGAATAGAAGAACAAAAGTACAAAATAGAGTAGAAACTCACAAATATCTAAGATCTGTAAGGTTTCCCAGTTCACTTGGAATCATTCCACTTAGGTAGTTACCTTGCAACTGTCTGTATGAGGCAGATTAACAAATTATTAACATAGGACAAGAAGATTACTCGATTTAAACCCCAGCATAAAGGAAAAAACTCCAATTGCTACAGTGTTAAAAGAGTTCCTAGTACCAAATCCACAAGCAACACTAATATTAAATATGATGCCCATGTTCAGATTTTAGAAACTAGCTTTCAAAGAAGCAAAGTTTTCTAAAAGGTAAACACCAAAATGTCATGCTCTATGTCAAGTTTTATATACATATATGGCCAACAGCCATATGGGCAACTTCATGTATAAGGATAAAAGAAAATTCAACATATTGAACATATATTTGCCAAGCAATTTGCATAAATAGATGCATTAAAGTTAATAGAGGTGAGATTACTTTGTTAAATCACTTTATCCTTTGTCCATCACCTAAGAAAAATGATCGTGGAAAAGATCATAGCAAATGAACCAAATTGACACTTACAATTCCTGCAACTTTGTGCAATTGGCCAGTTCTGAAGGAATTGTCCCATAGAAGTTGTTGTTGTCAAGAGCACTACAACATGACATGTTATCATTATGACATTATAAGTGGTTGATGAACAGTAAAGCATTACAATCAAATACTTGAGCAATATACATATTTCATATACATACAGATTCCTCAGCTGCCCAAGCTTCCCAAGGTCAGGTGATATAGACCCACTTAACTTATGGTTAGATAGAAACCTAAAATATCACCAATGAAATCAAAGTTAGAAGTAGCATTCCAGACAAACTTGTCCTCCCATATCATGAAATCTCAGACTTCCATTTACTTGAAACAAGCAGAAACATGACAGTTCGAATTTCTTAAACTAAGAAAGAATTGTGTAACAAGTATTACATAAACATGGCTTTCAACAAAACCTCCATCTAAAGAATAAATAATGGCATCCTGCTTCACCCCAAGCCCAACTAGAACAAAAAAAAGCCCATGGGAACCAAAATTCAATAGAGACGGCAAAAAATAATGAATATGGTGGAATGTGTTTGAAATTTAGACACTAGAATGAATTTTGCAAAGGGATTAAAACAACAGGAAACTCCAGAAGCCATATGGTGTCTGTGCTATATATTAGCAGTCTGGGGTTCATATGAAACCAAAAGGTCCAAAACTATTATATAAGCTTTTAAATGTCCATATTACTGATTTGATAAACTAAGAATCACTACTCGGCTAAACATTATACTTTCAGCTCTTAAAACCTATGCATTATAGGAAGTGCAAAACAAGCTCACAATACCAGATCATCAAATCTAAGTAAGAAAAATCACAATTATTAAAGCAAGCTCACAAATGTGTTACTCTCTTGGTTTTTGGATCACATCTCACTCCTCTCCATTTACATGGGTCAGGATCCTCAGGCCTCCACTGTAATAGGATACCATCAGAGCTGACAACTGCAGCCCTGAAGCTAACAAGTGCCTCCCCTACAAATACATGTAAATATGATATACAATCAATATGATAATGCCAGCAGAGGAAGTATCCCTTGTGAAACTAAAGAGAGCGAACACATGTACAAGCAAATGTAGAAAAAATAGTTGAGTTTGTATAGTTTTGACTTATTTTGAGAATATTAATGCATACACATAACAGAAAATAATAATGGGACTAGTTTAAAATTAATAACAGTCAAACTGAGGGACATCATTAACACATGTACATAAAGTATCAAGATATTTATTGTAATAGCATGTAAAATTTTATCCATGTATATAAAGTAAAATATTATGTCAGAAGCAAACTTATACCCTAGCCAGCAATAAATGACTCCAAAGTATCAAATTAGGAGAGTAGAAATACATATGTTTGACATACCATCAGGACTGAGCGCTACATTTTTGTTGACAACTATAGATATCAGCAGAACATAGAGAAGCCAAGGCCATTGCCATTTCATCAGACAAATGCCCATAGCAGCACTGTTCAAGCACAATATAGCTACTAAAAGTCATCTGAGATACCAACATAAAAAATGCCTCCCTCCACCATTTAGTTATCCAATTAATGATGGCATCAGCAGTTTCAGTAGAAAAAGGGTACTGCCTGCTACTGAAAGGCAACTAACCTGAACAAACAGATGAAAGTAAGAATCATACATAGTAATGAGTTCACCAACAAACAATGTTTTTTGTCACTTATGTGTATTGATGTTTTCACGGCAGTTAAGAATCTTATCAAGCAAGCCTCATCTAAAAGAGGAGCCAAGCATGAACCGGCATTTAATTTAATCCAAGACAAAGGAAACGGGAGGGAGGAAACAGAAAAGGGATAAGTGTTCTCTCAGATGGTTACCAAGTGTTATTTAGAACTTCCTAGAATTTTTCTAATAAATTTATGTTAACATTATCCATGGATTGAGATTTTCAAGTAGTTGACTAATATAGCAAGCACTCATAGATGCTACATCATGTTGGAAAACAAAACGGATACAATGTATCAAAAAGAAGCAATTCTACATGACATGTGCAATTCCACATCTTATTAGTTTTATTTCAGATAAACAACAGGACCATAACAATCAAAGCAACAGCTAGGCACGCCAAATTAATGTCAATATATGCACCTTTTTAAGTACCATAACTTCAATCAGAAACAGAGGTTCTTGAAACAGGCACAGAAGCAAAAACTTTTTCAGAGTCTATTTGACAGACTGAACCTACCATACCACAAGCCAAATCTAATCTCCCTTAACCATAAACTAAACCAGAAATACTGGATCTAGATACAGTATGCGACTAACTACCAAGAAACTTCATCACTCCATCTCCAATGAAAAATTAGCTATGCAAGTATCGGAGTCATTTGTTTTTAGCGGAGTTACAGAGTTATCTCCCAATTTGATGCAACTTTCCACTTCATCCTTCCTATGTTAAGTAAAGCTTAAAGACCATAACCAAGGGTTCTTCCAAGTTGATTCTATATAAATTCTAATTCTTCAACAATAACTTCTCATCGAGCTCAAAAAATTAAAACCAATCTTTCTCACTTCGACTAGAATCAAATAATTCCTTCGCAAATCAAAAGTAAACGCATCCAATAAACCTACTATCAGCATCCACAATCCCTGAAGAGTTACTGTCAGAAAATTGAAAAAAAAAAAAAAAAAAACCACAACCAAAGCATCTCACACACCGATAAAGAAGTAGCTTTATAATAACTTCAAAAATCAGCTCAAGATAAACCAGATAAAGATGGAGGAAAAAAACTAGAGTAGGACGTAGTCAAACAACTGTGCAGCTTCATTTACACCAAAACCGATTCAGCATGTCAAATCAAAGGGAAGCAATGCATCCTCTCAGCGAAATCAAGAAGACATATACAGCTCAATCAATCAGCTCTAATTGCACGATTTGCGTAAAATCCTGAGCTACTGGATTGTACTTAGCAACTTTCATTTTCTCGGAAAATCGAAGAAGAAAGCAGTGAATTGAAGTACAAGCTGACCTGCGATTCGATCAAAGATGGAAGGAAAAGAGAGACGAATGCAGGTTGAGCTGTAAAGGAATAACAACAGAACAAAACAAAAACTCCTCTCTCTCTCTCTTCAGTGCCTGAGCTGAAATTGTGAGTGCAAGTGTGCGAAAGTGCGGGAGAGAGTATCCGTGAATAGATGCTCGGGAATTAAAGGGCCATAAGCATAAACCAATGAAAGCGCAGCTCATTGGCACGTGCGAATCAGACACAGGGTACGTGCGACCGACGCCTTCGTTCTGGAACTAGATCCTCTCCACTGCATTTGACGCCTGTACTTTTGTAACACTTGTGTTTCCATTCTCTCTCTCTCTCTGTGCTTGGCCTGCGGTTCACTACGGTTCTTCTTTTACGGTGCCTTTTCCTTTTCTATTATCAACTATAATGAAAATTAGTATTAAAATGATTTTAAAGATTGAAAATTTCTATAAATGACAAAATCTGCTTTAAGATAATTGCCGATGCCCATCTCTGTAGGACCTTTTGTACTACATCGTCTGGATTTTGGTCCAAACACTCACTGCTCACTCTCTGGTATGGTCCATTTGACAAGCAGGCATAACCTGTAATGACTATTATAGCCTTCAAGTGATGGGTTTAAATCTCTGCATGTGCTTACCTGGCATGGGTGATATTGTCAAGAGATAGCAACGGCTAATGCCTTGTGTCTGTAACAAAAAAACCACATAGACATGAGTATGATGATTACTGCCTGGTTGAGTCGATAAGAAAGTGCTGGCACTTTTGAAGGTGGGACCTGGCATTGGCTAACCACATACGATTTGTATCCTCTCATTGTTTATATATATATATATATATATATATATTAAAAGATAAATATAATTTTTTTATGATTTCATTATACATAAAAAAATTTAAATTATATTGCATATAAAAATTTTGTATTTATATATCTAAATATAACAAAAAAATGATAAAAAGAAAAAATAAACGGTACAAATTTATGCGTGAATCCATTTTGGATCAAGTTCTTTTTCAATCTCAGTAGTCAACACAAGTATTAATTGCCCCAAAATATAATTTTGTAAGTACATACCATTACTTTTTATAACAAAATTACTCATCAAGTAAATTTAAATAAGAAATCATCCACGTTTTACCAAATTAAAATTTGCATCAAAAGTCCGACAATTATGACTTGCTTTATTGTTAAAATTTAGAGACTAGAAGGATCACCGTAAAAAGGAGAAAAATAAAATGTTAAAAAAAAGAAAGAAAAAATTGCAATCCTAAGTTCTCAAGGAAACCGCTGCCCGGCCCGGCTCACGTTCATGCAAGAGTGAACTCCATAAATCATGTCAGCCCATTATAGCATGCTCGATTATGCTCAGAAACAAACTCTTCATGTTGCTGGCAATGCTCCTTCTGGGAAATTATACAATTTTGACCCAAGTTGTTCAATTCAGAGTTTCAGAATGTTCCAGTGTTCAGATACAGCGCTTCATGGTAACCATTTAAAGAAGAAATTGCAGTTCATATAGTTGCACACCAATGGATCTTAAGATATTATGAAAGCCAACAATTAATCCTACATTCAACAACTATCCTGTATAGCATCTCATCTTCTCCACACACAAAGCAAACATTCCATCATGGAAAATACTATTTGCACGTATAACTCACGCATACGCAGATGGAGTCAGTGTGCCTTAAGCTGAATTATATATGCAAATGTGAATGTAAAAAAAATAGAGTATGCAAATAGCATTACTCTGCCATCATATGAACCAACAAAATTTTCAACTAGCAGACAAACTAGTCAATTTTCCATGTACCATTCAAAAGAGAAAAAGCATATATATACAAAAACCAGAATTATCAGACACACTGATCAAATCCTTAACGTTCTTTTAAAGCAGCAAATTCCTGAAGTTCATGCCCAAACAAAAGTATCCCTACACTTTTCATGTGTCTAATCAACAAATAGAATAAACAAAATAAAGAAACTCTTTCTGTATCAGAACTGTTCTTATATTGCTATAATATGTATATTCCCTTCTCTTTCCATTCACCCATTTCTCCTCTTCAAAATAACCTTTACTTAAAAGCTGATACCAAATTTGGTTCATTCATGATTAAGATTAGAATTCTATCAAACGGAAACAAGATATCTGGAACATCCCCTAATTGGATTCATGGAGGAGTTTGTTCAAAAGAGTGGTCAATAAGGCATCTCTCCTCTCTGCTCGGCTGTCTTCTCTTATTCTCCTCTGTTCTTCCCTCTCCCTCCATGCCTGTTCAATCATTAATCTCTCCCTCTCAAGCTTCTCCATTGATTGCCGCCATTCCTGCTCAAACAGCTGCCTTTCATGGGCACGCCTCTCCATCATCTCTCTCCATTGCATCTCCATCCTTAGCTGCTGCTGGAAAAATTCCTTAAGCATTTCCTGGATGGAACTGGCAGTATTACTGATAGCATTTGATGGTGCCCTCGAAGACTTCTCCATTACAACTTTGTCAGATTTCCTTTTACGAGACTTGCTTTTAGCAGGTCTTTCCTCTTCACTGTCATCTTCAGGTTCATCATCATCATCGGAGAATTCTTCTGAGGACCGTTCTCCACTAACTCTTTTCACCCCCTTCTTTGCCTGAGTTGAACGAGCCTCTGATTCAAGGAGTAATCGCTGCATGTTTTGAGATCTTTGGGTAAAGATTGCATGCAATTCTTCAAAAAATGGGCATTGCCTACTGTGATCTGGATCAGATGTCTCTTTTCCCTGCATAATTGTAACCATGTGACTATACTGACCAGCAATGACTACTTTTGACAAGGAAAATCATATTAAAGTTGCAATTGTTCTCTTCAAGGTAATAGATATTTCATAATCATGCACACTCAATGATATGATGCATTTGGATATAGAAAACTAGATATCAAGAAACTAGAGATATAGAATTTCTTCTTTACACTAGTACATATGAAAAATAACATTTATGTTGAGTCTGTTAGAGATAACAGATGAGTACGAGAAGTGAAAATTAGCAATATATCAACCCATCATAATCATACATTTGTAAACATATTCATTTCACTATGAGCATTCCATTGTCTTAATTAAAAACCTTGCCAACAACACTCTTGAGGAAATTACTTGAGTAGATAAAGCTTCGTATATACTAAATGAAACTCAGTCAAAGGATTTATCAGTGCACACTCAATTTGGCTTACATATATGTCACATCTCACCATTTCTTTACCGCTAATCATGGACCAAAAAAAAAAAATGGAAGGTAGAGCGGTGGATACAATATTATTCCATTTACAGAACCAAAGCTGAACACCAACAAAAGGTTACAAACTGAATGAAATCCTTCTAGATGCATCATCAAATTTTAAACACAATGAGAAGGTACGGGCAACATCAAATACGTCAGAAATTGCAAACACGTTCATCCTAAATACGAAACCCTAGAAGGCCCCAAATTTGCCCCTTTTTTTAACAGCAAATTGTGCAAAAATCAGCACACATTTTTGGGGAAAATGGGAGTCCATAAAACATCACTTCGAGCTGCAAGCAATTTAGAGTTACCATTTCCTTTACCACCAATGAAATTCAACATATTCCCATACATGCAATGACACATAGATACCAACACAAATGCGAGAAATAAAGAGACCTTATAGCGATTAACAAGGTTCTTCCACTTGCATTTGCACTGTTCAGGGGTCCTTCGATAGCCTCTTTCCCTCATCTTGGCGCTAACAACCTCCCAAAGCGTCTTATTTCTCTTAGACGCAGTGAAATCCCTCTCCAGCTCCGCACGAATCGCTATGAACTCTTTCGTCTCCTGTTGGCTCCACTGCGGCTGAGCGGGACCCCTTTCCTCCCTCACCGCCGCAGCCCCCGTAGACGGCGAGATCTCGCCAGACATCACCGACGAAGTCGGCGGATTCAGGAGGGACGGCGTCATAATGCCTAATCGGGCCAGCGCCTCGTCATCTCCGCCCCCGAACATCACCCGGACGACGTCGTATGAATCCACGGAAGAGAATTCAGAATTAGGGTTTTCAGAGATCAGACAAACGTAACGGTACTCGATTTGGCTTCCCTCTATCCTATAGCAGCTGAAGCTGGTACTGCAGCTTGAGAAAGTTGAAACTGCCTTTCTGCGCTCCCTCCTTTTTTTTTTTTTTTTTTTTTTTTTTGCACTTTCCTTAGGTTTCTTTATCGACAAGACAAGAATCGTTGACTTTGGCTGTACTTATTTTGACTTCTGAGATTGCTATGTCGGTTTTACAGTTATACCCTTCAATTTAAAACGCCGCTTTTGTTTATTTTTGGTATCTCAAATCTCAGTGTTTATAATTGCTTCCCGAAATTTTCAGTAGTACTTTCCTAGTATTAAAATTTTCCTATTGCAGTCAAATTAGAAATATTTGTTTGCACAAAAGTTAAACTAATTAACTAATATTGCCACTTGTCGGTTTGACCACACTATTCGCTCATTTGATGTTTTAAATTTCTGTAAAATTATAATTTTTTATTCAGGAACAAAAATATAAGTTAATTAAACCCTTTAGTAGTTAAACTAATCAACTAATATTGTCGGTGTGAAGTGAAACCAATTGCATTTGACCACGTTACTGGTTCATTTGATGTTTTAAATTTCTGTAAATATTATAATTTTTTTTTTGTTAAGGAACAAAAATATAAGCTAATTAAGCCCTGTAGTAGTGGTGTTACATCAAAGCGTAAGATAAGATAGCATCTTTCTTTGTCCCGCTAAAATGTAATAATATTTAAAAAAAAATGCCAATTCCTGGCTTACTAAAAAAACATTTTTTAGGAAAAGGAAATAGATAAATAGTTTGGTTAATTATTGGTTATTTTATTCGGATCATAATCTCTTCATCGAAATTGGTTTGATAGAAATTTAAAAAATAAAAAATGCATAAACTTCTATTCGAATAATTGTCAACTTTTGTATAATGGGGCAGAGAATTTTTTTACATGATAAACTGTGTACCTTTCTCACACAAAATTTTCTTTTACTATCAAATAGTTAACTTTTGGTCACTTTCTTGTGGAAAACAAGTTCTTTGATCACTCTTCCCCCCCCCCCCCCCCCCCCTTTTTTTTTAACTTTCCAGTCAATCCATTGGGCCACAAAAAATAATTTAGACAAAAGTGAAGCATATATAATAGCGAAGGAAGTTTTTGTTGGCACTTCTTAATTATCTCAATGAACAATTTCATCAAAAATAATATTTGTAGATAAAGAAGTTGGATTTATTTTCATAATTAATTGGTAACTAATTAGGATAGTTGTGTATTTATCATCCTTTATGTTTTCACATTTTCATTATTGTTGGAATTATTAACTTTATGAATTGTTTGATTTATATGAAAAGTAAGTTTTTATATAAAGTTGAATTTTCTAATAAATAAATTTTTATGTGAACTTATCAAGAAATACTAAAAATTGTTTTGTTGGCACAAGGAAGTAGAATTTTCCAAGAATCCCATATAATATTTAATTCAACTATAAATTTCTTTAAAAATATTATCAAAATAATTATAACATCATGCAGAAAAATTATACTCTTTTGCCTAGCTATTGAATAATATTTTAAAATGTAACTATTGTCATTATTTATAATTTTATAATAATAATTTTATATTTTTATTTTATTGAAATTATAGAAAGTAAGATTTACTTAGAGAGGTTGGATAAGCAAATTTTCATGTTTTGTGAAAAGTAAAATTTTTTAAATAATATAATTTTCTTTATTTTTTGAATTAATGAACAATCAAATAATTCAAGTATTTTGTTAGTTTACGATAAGATATATTTTAGAACTTTTTATAAAATAAACAACTTTTTAATGTTGTTGATTAAAGACACAAATAAAGTTTAGGTAAAGGACGATTACTGGTTTCAACAAGTGGAGAGCGACGTGATTCTAATAATTCACAGATAAGGTTAATCACAAATTTGGATCTTAAAGGCCTATAAAATAAGAAAATAGATTAAATCTTTAAAAAAAGTATAAAATATAAGATGAATATAAAAATGAAAATCTATCTACAAAATATATACATTTGTTGTCTATGCATAGAAAGATAGTAGCCATATTTGACAATCAACTGATTAAATTAACTGATTATGTTAGTAATTAATTAACAATTAATTGTATTAACTGATTTAATAAGGTGATACCATTAGTTGTTTATATAAAGATGTTTAGTAAAATTAATTATTTATTATTGATTGTTTATATATAAAATAATATATAAAAAATATATATATTTTTTATAATTTATTTGAATATTATTTTACTTTAATAATATTTTATATTTTAAAATATTATTTATCATTTTTTTAAAAAAAATCATTATAATTTATTATTGATTAGATTTTTCTTTAAGAAATAAATAATAATTCATTATATTTATTAGTTTTTTAAAAATATAAATAATTATAATTTATTAGATTTCGTTTAAAAAATTATAATCTATTATACTTATTAGATTTTCTTTTAACAAGTAAATAATTATAATTTATTATAATTTTTTTAAGAAATAGATAATTTTAGATAAAAATAAGTTTTGATATTATTAATTATTATTATTATGATAACTTATATTATTATTTCTTATAAATTGATAATGAAAGAAAAAAGAGGAATTATTAAATAATATATTTAATATATATATATAGATCAATTGAAAAATACTTTATTATAAAATATATTTCATATATATTTATTATAAGGATTTTTTTGTATATTAAGGCTAAAGGTGTAAAAAGATGAATTAATGAGGTAATAATATCTTTTTCTATCGTAAATATTAAATAGCTAATTAAAAAAATTAAATTCTTTTAACTTTTTAAAATTAATTTTTTAAAAGTCAAAAAGTTAACTCAAATCATTATTTATCAAATATTAGAATAATTTATTGACTTAATTAAATAGTTAAAACTCTTCAAATTAACTGAAAATTAATCAAAAGAAGTTATTTATTAAATATCTTGAAGTAATGATAAATAATTCAATGACCATTTTCAATCGCAGACATTCAGTCCCACACGTAATGATCGATCTCATATCAAATATTCGGATTTATATCAAGCGGAGACAGATATTTTGGGCAATGTTAGTTATCTTATCTTTTGGTTGGGTCATTATCTTTTGTCTGGTTCTTAGGATTTGTCTATTGCTTATTAGCGGTTTTCCTCTTCTTCCTTTTTCTTCTTTTCATGCGGGCTGTAATTCTGATCAAACTGGTTGTCATTTATCTCATTCTGTTTGGTGTTTCTAGGCATCTGCTAACTGTATTGTTTTCTTCCATATCTTCGATAATTGGTTCCATGTCAAGGGTGAACTTATTTAAAAAATATACTCTATGATGAATTTGTGAGTGCAGTTATTTTAAATAGGATGAATACTATGATAATATATATTATTGTGCTGAGTGTGCCGTCTACCTGTGCGTGTTGTTAGTATTTTCTGTCAATTGCTTCAAAAAATGCGCGGAGCTGCTCTGTTGAAGCTTGATTAATTCTCAAATAGAAAAGCATTACATATAGTTGATGCAGAAGTGCCGCTTCTTTTCTTCCTCAAGACAGAAGAGCAGTAGAAGGCCGTGATGTTTAACTCTTAGTGATCTTTCTCAATCTATAGATAGAGAAAATTCAAATCAAATTTGAATAAATTAGTAATGTCTCTCTTATTATATCATGAGATTCGCTTCTTAATTTTTCATGCTCGGTTTGTTAAATTTCACATATTAGTCAGATTTTACGTAAATTAGAGCAAGGCTAATTGAAAAATTTTAGCACTACCTTTCCTATAGTTTGAGAGCTTAAACAAAAAATTGTTGTAAAAGTTGTTGAAATAAAATCATTTGAAGTGTGTAGAATACTAACTTCGAAGATTATTTAGCAATTTTTAGTGCAAAGTGTTAATGCGGCAATCCAAAGATTCAACAAACTCTATGGATGTGTGCATTCATAGTCAAGAGTAGAAATAATAAAGTAGAAAAATATAAAAAAAAAAACATAATATATGTGAAAAAGAATGAGAAAGTGAATGAAAGCTTTGCTTTGCTTTGCGATTAAAGTTTCTGATATATTTTCCTATGTAATGAGTGTCACTGACTGGAATTGCAAAGCATAATTTCAGTGCATGGATAAAGCTTTTTTGAGAAAAAGAAGCAGAGTAAAGTCTTATATACTCCTTCCTAACAACCTGAGCAAATATTGCGCAACATAAATTATGGCATAGTGGTGTTACTATGCCAGATAGACTAAACCAAACGTCCCTTCCACCAACAAAACAATAGTCGGGAAAAAAAATATTTTCCTATAGCTCATTTATCTAATTTGTTTTTTTGGTTAAAAAAACATGCAAATATATCAATTTATTAAAACTAGAAAGAGGAATCTTATATTTAGAAGATATAACAGGTGACCTTTATCTATTTGTTGAAACTTTCAATTATTCCATAAAATATTATTTTATTTTCAAAAGAGAATAAAAGGACAAAAATCAGGAAATAAATTATAAATATTTTTTGAAATAAAATATTTTATTTAACAATCCTCCACTAATTTCAAAAGGTTAAAAAAATTTCAAAAGGTTAAAAATTGAAAAAATTAAAATTTATTGAATACTTTGAATAAAAATAAATACATTAATTTGATGTCTTTTGAACTATGAACCAAATATAGATGTAATGAGATATAACTTACAGAAATATAAATGAACCTTATAACTTTTATGAACCAATAAATCTTAGTGTAAGTTAAAATCCACACCTATCATATTACACTTCTCACAATATTTCTACTATTTAACATAATTTTGAGCTAATAGGTCATGCATATGTCGGGTCATTCATGATTGCTCTAGAGATATCGTCGTTATCTCATAGGAGTGGCCCCATTTCACACTTATATAGATGTTTTCATCAAGTGTACACTACAATTAAATATACTACTCATAAGGGTTATGAAATTTATTAAGAGCTTAACTTATCAATTTCTTGTAATTTGTAGTTTTAGCACTAATCACACACCATAAAAGGGACTTAAATAACTTATAGTGCTATCTGAATCAATAAATGACATGTTATTACTCGTATAAACCTAATTCATGGGGCCTTCAATCACAAAGGTCGAGTTACCATCATTATTGATTTTCGATATTTCTAATACTTGTTTCCAATCCAAAGGTTTAGTCAAAGGATTGGCCAAATTCCTTTCTAACTTAACATAATCAATGAAAATAATTCTATCTTTTAGCAATTGCTTCACAATATTATGTCTTAATTGAATATGACGATTCTTACCACTACAAGATTTATTCTTTATGATAACTATTACTGCATGACTATCACAATGCATTGACACTGAAGATGTTTGTTTTATTCCCAATGATATATCTGCCAAGAAGTTTTTCAACCACCACCTTATTATCAGCCATCTCAAGAGCCACAAATTCAAATTTCATGGAAGATTTTGCTATAATAGTTTGCTTGGATGATTTCCATGTAACGGTACCACCTCCAAGGGTGAATCTATAGCCACTAATAGATTTTGTCTCATCTAAATCAAAGATCCAATTGGCACCGCTATATCCTTTTAATGCAATGAGAAATCCACTATACACAATACCATAATTAATGGTGCCTTTCAAATATTTTATCAGTCTAATCAATGCATTCCATAATCATGACTAAGATTTTGAGTGTATCTACTTAGTATACATATAGCATAACCTGTATCAAGTCTAGAAAAATTCATTAAATGCATTAAACTACATATAATTTGAGCATATTTAGACTAAGCAATAGGATCACCCAAGTTTTTCTTTAGTTGAGTGTTAACATCATATGGAGTTTTCACAGGTGTTACATTACAATTTTCAAGCCTTTTAAGAAGTTTTTCAATATAATGTTCTTGTGACAATATTATTTCATTATCATTCCTTAAAATCTTTACACCCAAAATAACTTTAGCTTCACCCATATCTTTCAAATTTGAAAGCTAAGAATTGTATTGTAACATGCACTAAATCAAAACTAGTTCCAAAAATGAGCATATCATTAATATGCAGGCTAATGATTATATATCCATCATCCACACACTTTCTATGTACACATTTATCCACCCCAAAGGATGAAAATCCTTCACTCAACAAAATTTAATCAAGTTTCTTATGTCACTATTTTGGTACTTGTTTCAAACCATATAAAGATTTTTTTTTTTTTTTTAATTTCCAAACTTTGTTTTCTTGACTAGAAACTACACATCCCTTAGATTACATAATATAAATTTCTTCTTCTAATTTACTATTTAAAAAAGCAGTTTTAACATATATTTGATGTACAATAAGTTTATAAATAGAAGTTAAAGCAAACAAAACACGAATAAAAAAATTCTTGTTATTGGTCAAATGTATCAAAATAATCTATATTTTATTTTTGTGTAAACCCTTTTGCAACCAATCTCGCTTTGTATTTATCTATTGAACCATCAAGATTTAATTTCCTTTTAAAAATCCATTGCAATTCATTGGTTTTGTTCCGGGAGGTAAATCAACTAGTTCTCAAGTTTAATTTTTCAAAATTGAGTCAATATCAGTTTTTATTACTTCTTTCCAAAATTTTGTATTAAAAGAAAAAATAGCTTTAGAGTAAGATAAATAATCATTTTCTATAAGATATATATAAAAATCATTCCCAAAATTTGTTTATTTCCTCAATTTTTTACTTTTTCTTAAAATTTCGTTAGTTTCCTCAAAAATATTCTTAGGGTAGATGTCTTAGGTCATAAAAAACTTTATTAGATAATGGGAAAATATGTTCACAGAATTCAACATTCTTTGCCTCAATTATGGTGATATAATCAAGTACGTCACTCTTTAAAACAAGAAATCTAATGCAGCATTATATTGCGCATAACCAATAAATAAACAGTCAGAAGTCTTTAATCTTATTTTCCTTTTGTTAGGTTCAGGTAACAGAACATTAGCCAAACACTCCCATACTCTTAAATATTTTAAATTAGGTGCAAAGTCTTTCCACAATTCATATGAGATCTTAGAGTTTCCTTATAAGGTATTCTATTTTGAATATGACATGCAAACAAAATAGCTTCTCCCCATTAAGTGCTAAAAAGCTTACTAACATAGAGTTCATAATTTCTTTTAGTTTTTTGTTTTTTCTTTTAGCTACCCCATTTGATTCTGGTGAATAAAGAGGTGTGACTTCATATATTATTCCTTATTTTTCACAAAAGTTATTAAACATTAGATATTCTCCTCCTCTGTCTAACTTAACTCTTTTAATTTTCCTATTTAATTGATTTTCAACTTCAACCTTATATTGTAAAAATATATCTAAAATCTCATCTTTGTTTCTAAATACATAGACTTTAGTATATCTAGAGTGATCATTTATAAAGGTCACATAATATTTTTTTACCACCTCTAGTTATTGTTGGTTTTAGATCACCTAAGTTTGTATGAATTAGTTCTAATAATTTTAAACTTCTTTCAACTGATGCACATGATTTCTTAGTTAATTTAGTTTCTACACATATTTGGCATTTGATGTTATTATTAGCTGAAGTAATTCCTAATATTAAGCTTGAAATCTGCATAGTTTTAACATATGAAACATTTATAAGGTTTCACACCGAGGTATTGTCTGCTTTGGGCCAAGCCTGCACGGTTTTATCCTTCAAAAGGTGCCTCGATAGGAGAGATCTAACCCCCCCTTATATGGACCTTTTCCCATCCAGACTTAGCCAATGTGGGATGCTGGGGCATAACTCCTTACATCCCCCCAACCCATCAGACCAGAAGCCTGACCTGACTCTGATACCAATATAAGGTTCCACACCAAGGTATTATCCGCTTTGGGCTAAGCCCGCACGATTTTGTCCTTCAAAAGGTGCCTCTGAAGGAGGGGTCCAACCCCTCCTTATATGGACCTTTCCCCGTCCAGACTAGCCAATGTGGAATGCTGGGGCATAACTCCTTACAACATTCATGTCCTAATCTAGTATATCATAAATTATAAGAATTAATCAAAAAAAGTAGAATCAATCATGTAAGCAGAACTAGAAGCATTTTCCTTCATTACATTTTGAACATTCAATACAAATAAACCTTGATTATAATAGTATTTATCCATAAATATATTATTTTTAGTTATTACACTTTTTTCATATTCAAATAAAACATTAATCCTTATTTTTCCCAACAATGATACTAAATTCAAATTTGCTCTAATATTAGAAACATGCAACACATTATTGAGAGCAAGCATCTTGTCATATGTGAGCTTCAAAAGGATTTTACCTTTTCCTATCACTTTTATAATTTTTGAGTCTCCAAAATAAACTAGTTCTTCTTCAACTCTTATTGGTGAGTAAAAGGTGATGACATCTTTATTAGCACAAATGTGCCTAGTGGCACTAGAGTCCACCACCCAGTCTTTCACATCAACAACCACGTTATTTTGGAAAATAACTATAGCAATAATTTCATCTCTTTCAACTAGGTTTACTTTTGGTTTAGGAGGATTGTCATTTTTCACTCTCTTTCTCTATTGTGGAGTATAGTGACCTTGCTTACCACAAATAAAGCAATTTCCTTTCTTTTTCTTAAAGATGGAAATATTAAGTTTATACTTGTAATCAATTTTATTTGTACTGGAGAAAGAAGATTTCTTATTACACCTTGTTTGATGCAAATTATCATACACCTAGTTAGCCTTCGGGGAAAACAACTTTGGCTTGATAGAGTAAGATTCCTTTTGGTTGGTATCTTCAATTATAATATGTGTGATTAATTCTCCAAATGTCAGCTGCTTGTATTTGTGCTTGAGTTGTTGCTTGTCGTTATTCCAAGAGTCTGATAATTTTTTAATAAGTACACCAATAACAAATTATTCCTACAAGTTGATGTTTTCTACTTTCAAATCTTCTAATAGCTTGTAGTATTTATTGATTTGGATTTTGATCTCCTTTTTACCATCCATCTTCTAGCAGTAATAATTTTTAGTGACAAATTTTTGTTTCCCAACATTTTCAGTAGTATATTTTGTAATCATAAATTCTCAAATTGATTTTGCTTCTTGGTAACTATAATAAATGTCAAATAAATCATTAGACAAAGTCCTTAAAACAGTGTGATGACAAACCTTGTTGGCATAAAGCCATGCTTCCACATTTTATTCTTGGTTTCCATTGGTCCAAGCCTCGACAACCCCATGCATATCCTGTATAGAAGAGATGCACTTTTGTCATCACTTAAAGGTTTTACGTTCAAATACTTTAATTTTGGAGATATTCGGAGACAATTTGTTATATGATAGAGCATAAGTAATGAAACAACATGAGTAATAATGGTGGCAATTGAGGATGACATTCCATTATCAGAAGCACTAGCAATGTTTTAAGAATTTATAGTAGCCATAATCCTTGATATTATTGTAAAAGTTGTTGAAATAAAATCATTTGAAGCATGTAAAATACTATCCTCAAGGATTATTTTCTTTAGCACAGATTGTTAATGTAGTAACCTTCAAGATTCAATAGACCTTCTAGATGTGTGCACTCATACCTAAGAGCATGAACAACAAAGTAAAAAATATATATAAAAAGAAAAGTAACCCAACTATATATGTGAAAAAGAATGAGGAAGTAGATGAAAGTTTTGTTTTGCTTTGTGATCAAAATTTTTGATATATTTTCCTCTATGATGAGTCTTATTGGCTGAAATTGCAAAACATAGTTTCATTGTATGGATAAAGTTTTTTTTTCTTTTTTTTTAGATAAGAAGTAGAGTAAAGTCTTGTATTATAACACCCAAAAAATTCAAGAAAATAAAAAGAAAAAATTAAAATAAAATTTTGAATTTGAAAGAACTAAATTGAAATTTCGAGAGGGACTAAATTGAAAAGTTTTAATTTCGGGCGGGGCAAATTTTGAATTAATGAAAAGTTCAAGGGCCAAAGTGAAAAAGTTAGAAAACTGGTCCAGCAGGTAGCCAGTTCCCCTGACATGGATATTTTGTTGCCCTCCTTCCAGATTTTTTGAGCCCCTTCGCAGGTCTTCTTCCTGAAACCATCTCCTTCCCTTCAGCCATTTTTGGCCGATTCTAGAGCTTTTCGGAGGCCGCCGTTGAGCTGGCGTTCCTCCAGCCATCTCATGGGTTTCGGTGTGTGTGTCCGTTGTTGATGGAAGCCAAGTCTCTCTCTCCGATTCAGCTCCATTGGCCCTAAGCTCTCTTGTTCTTCTTTGACTTTTCCTTTATCTCCGAAATCTTTCAGAGTCTTTTCACATTACCGACAAAACTCCGACCACCGTTTCCAGCCGAAGAGAATTCAAATGGTTTCTGCTGCTGACCTTCTTTGTTAGCCCACCCGTTTCGATGGTTATTGCGGTCGATGAATACAGCAGTTCGGCCATGGTCGGTTGGCAGTCCCGGCTGTCATCCAGCCTATCTTCTATCGATGGTTGTTTCCTTCTTCTTCTCCGGTGTGTTTTTGGGTTGATAAGTCGGTGATAATTTTGGTTTCTCTGCTTCCCCTGTTATATAGCTGGTTCGGCCAGCTTGCTTGTCGGGTTGCAGGCGGCACTCCAGCCGACGACGAGCTGAGGGTAGCCATTTCTGGACCTAGTAAGTAATCCTAAATCATCATATTTATTTTATAGTAACTCTATAGTTAATTTTTTAAGATATTCCTGTTAAAGGCTTTGAGTAGCATGGTTTATTCAACAGCTTCCATAGGCTCACCGGTAGCATTCTAGCTCTGGCTGAGCTGGCTACTAGTATTTTAGACCCTAATGAACATTCCTAGAACAAAAATTTTATTCCGTAGTAATTGGTTTGATAGTTGTTAAGATATTTGTGTATAAGTGTAAATATGAGTAGTTGATGAAACTTGGAAATTTCTTGATAATTAGTTTAGACAACCTTTCTGGTAAATTATAGGATCTGTATTGTTTGATTTTTGTGAATAATTTGATCTGAATATGAGATGACAGTTGATTTGCCTGAATGGGAAATTCCTAGTTGTTGTTTGATTGTTGTGTGATCTTGATGTTTGCTAATGAAAATATAGTTACTATTTGTTCGGTAAGTTTTGGTTACTGCCTAAATGGTGGCTTGTTGAATGACGTATTCTGATTGCCATAGCCTAAGTTGTTATGTTT